>JAEIIF010010323.1:0-24973 GCA_018874455.1 Drosophila trapezifrons
TTTTTATACTTTTATACAGTAATCATTAATGTCCAGATATTTTAAACATCCACAACATTTTTAAAAAGTTTATAAGTATTTATACAATACATTTGTATCCCTTGCTCGCTAGATTAATTTATTTTTATTATTTCTAAATTATTCAAGCTGTTATAAAATAATTGTACCTTAGAAACTACATCCATTCATGTATAAAAACCTCTAACTGTACAAGTTTCCGAATTAAAACCCAATTTAAAGTATATTAGAAAACAATTATCTTTCCTCTTAAGTTTTTAGAATTTCAGAAATTGCTTTAACAATTTCTAATAAAGGTTTTCAGTGAAAAATGGATTACATATTTCTTAATTATAATAAATCCATAGAACCCAATCTCCAGAGTATATACTAAGTACACACATCTCTCTGTATGCCATTATGGTCCATAATGGAGCAATCTTCGTCCGTTTTCCCTGGCTCCAGTCTTCTGCTCCTCTTCTTCAGCTCCTTTTTTCACCATATATATTTTTCATAATTTTTTGCATATTCAAAATAACTTTGGCGCAATATGACAGGCGGCGCTCAGCATTTCCGTTTGTCAGCTGGTTTCTTCTGCTGTGTGTGGACTCTGGTGTCTGGATTCCTCGGTCTGGGGTTCGGTGCTGGAGCACTGGAGGAGCACCGAGGATGCTGTCGCTGCTTGGGGTACAAAATTCCGGGGGCCAGAGGCTAGCATTCGCAGAAAATGTGGAAACAAACAATTGTTTTAGCTGGAAGAAGGCGTGCAAAATGCGTCAAATGCTCTTCACACTTGGCCTAGGCGCTATGCCGATGTATAGTATCTGGAACCCGTCCTCCTCTCGGTTCCCATTTCCCACACTCTTCGCACTTCTGAGTTCGAGTTCAAGTTTTCAGTTTTCAGTTTCATTCATGTTTCTGTTTATTTTCGTAAGGCGTGAAGTTGGCGGCGTCGAGCCCGGGA
This sequence comes from Drosophila trapezifrons, assembly GCA_018874455.1. Classification (NCBI taxonomy): domain Eukaryota; kingdom Metazoa; phylum Arthropoda; class Insecta; order Diptera; family Drosophilidae; genus Drosophila; species Drosophila trapezifrons. Next base: position 962 of record JAEIIF010010323.1, read on the forward strand.
GATGCTTGGGTGGCCGCAAGGAATGTGTGTTTCCGATAAGTCCGGCGGCGTTAGTCACTCGAACATAACGGGAAAACTGTATTGCAGTATCAGCAAAAGAATTTTCTAATCACAAGTCACAGAACTCGGCTGAAATATAGCGAAAAAGTACGATTTGGAAAGCATTACAAGAATTTGTAGTTGCTTTTGGTCGATTAGATTGTAAAATTCTTTGAAACTAAGAGTTTTTAATGGTTTTTCTAATAAATTTGTAATCAGTAAGTGTAGAATTTAATAAAAACAAATACTGGGATTACTGAAAATTTATTTAGTATTTATTATCTTATTTTTTAGGCAACTTCTTGGTATTCAGATTGTTTTAAAATACTTTTCTGACAAGAATTTGTCTAAAAAATATTCTTCAGATTAGCAGGTAATAAAATGAGATACAAAACCATCTTAAAACCTTCTCAATAAACTCAGTTTCAAGTCCAAAAGATCTGTAATTTCCTCCATCACCTGCTTATAAACCCAAACTAAATTGCTTCGTGGAATATCAGTGTTAACAGCTTTCATAATAAACCAATTAGCACTTGGACTGAAGAACTGGAGAACCGGAGATCCAAGAAGCTGGACATCTCCTTTTCTCGCAATGCAATTGCGAGTGCACTTCGAGTATCTTTGTATCTTTGTATCTGCAACTGCAACGCCGGCCATCCATCTGTGTCGTTAAGTGCACTCGAGAGTCACGAAGCATTAAAGATGCAAACAAGCTGAATGAACGGGGCAGCGGGCTGCGAATGCGAAAAAATACATAAATACACAAAGTGACTACAGTTTGTTTTCATTTAAATTGAAATTGAAGTCCGGCCCCACGCACACACACATCGTATAGAGGAGTACTCTGCCCACATTACTTCGGAGTCGAACCAGCTTCAACTTCGACTCCGATCTGGGACTGCGATGCCCTGGGCTATGGGTTGACCGATCCGCAGGCTCCAAGGCAAAAGCCTCCACGAGACCGCAACCACAGACTCAGGGTAAATATAAGCAAGCACTGAGAAAAAAGGAGGGAACTTGACTAATTAATTTAAAAAAATCATATATACTTTAAAAAAGGTTAAAAATTATCTACTGGCTACTGATGATGGCAGTTTTCTCTTAATTCATACTATTATGCTGCTTATTCTCTGTTGTCTTTTCTAAAAAATATTCCTTTTTACAAGAAACTATAGTTTTAATTTTATTCGTAGATATTAACATCAGTATTAAGTGTGAACAGGTTATTATACAATGTACCCTAGTTTGTATTCGATAGACTGATAGTTATAGCATTAAGTATCGATAACTTGTCGATGAGGCACAGCCAACTTCACTTGATTAAGGAGAAGCTAACAGAAAAGACGTGTATAAAATATTAAATAAACTGAAATAAATGAAGACCATCATTTACATGTATAGAATTTTAATAACAATTTCTCTCAGTGCTTAAACTCAATATGAAACCCCAACTGCACTGCAGATGATTTTCATTGTTTTGTTTCGCTGTAATTCTCGCGCTTTGAAAATTGCATTACAAACAAAAGGCAGCAAAAATCAAGAACTGAGCCCGAAGAAACAACACAAGGAACGAGAGCAAGAACAAAGTCGTCTCCTTGGGGGATTCTCGGTGGATTCTTCTGTGTGGATTCTCCCCGTGGATTCTCCCCGTGGATTCTCCTTGTGGCTTCTCCTTGGTTAAGTGACGAAAATGCTGGGGAGACACGGACACGAGAGCGTGTTGCAAAGTCTCACAACAAGCCACGCACTCTGTTTTCATTCTGCAGTCTACACTCTACAGTCTACAGTCTTCAGTATGCAGTATTCAGTCTTCAGTATACAGTCTTCAGTCCTTAATTTAACTGCTCAAGTCGAAGAGTTAATAATCTCATTGCTGTATTCATAAGAACAGTTTAACAGATTGAGATAATCAGAAGAAGGTTGGTGATGTGTCAGAGAGATGATCGTTTTCAATGAAATTTTATATAACAATATAATTATAAAATTACTTACTAAGAAAAACTATCAATAATATTTTTTGCTTGAGTACAACATTTAAATTCTTAAGAACTCAGATCAAAGTTGTCACCATAATAAGTCACAGTTCCGACTTAACTTCCCTATCTTCCTGTGAGGGTATAAAGAGCTTTTTGCCGTCCCAGTCAAAGTGCGTCTCGCACCAATTCTCGCGGCTGCTTGGAGCTGCTGATGATGTCGTTCCTCGTCCGATAATCATGCCAATGATGAGCTCAAGTCGCCTCTCCACTGGCGGTAATGATGCTGCTCCAGCTCTCAGCTCCAGGCGCTCTCCATCTGGGCAGTCGGTCCAACTTCCCAACCCATTGCATTGCATCTCATAATTATAATTACGCCCCGGCCACCGTCAGAAGAAGGGTCTTCCCCCTGCCAGGCTTCGAACTTGATGAAGCGGTGGAATTCGCTTTGCAAATAACAAGCAATTGTCGTTGTCAATGTTCGTTTCCGTTTAGCCCTGAATGAAAGGTCTGAGAGGAGCCGAGGAGCCGAAGAACCGAAAGTAGAGGCTTCTGAGGAGGCCTCGATTCGCTGCCAGTTGCGTGTTAGGCTTCCAGGCAAATTCTCCTTGACGGGGAGGTACTGTAAACACCGAAAGAATTCTTGGGAAATCTTTCAGGAAGCGGTTTTTAATGCTGCATAAATATGAGCAAGCTAAATATTAAGGTAAAAGTAAGATACATTATATAAACAGTAAAGAAATGTAAATTTTAAACCCCTTAAAGTGCTTGCAATTACTCATTTCAAGCTGATTATTTGTAAATAAAAATCCCAAAATATTTTCTCTCAGTGCATACACTTGCAGTGCGTTTTGTGAGTGAGATTCCCTCACTTTTGTGCCGCCAGTTATTTACTAATGAGCGCTAATTGAGTTTAAAATGCGGCTACTAAAAGGATATACTTTCCGCTCTGCCGTTCTGCTGTTCTGCCTTTAATTTCGTATAATTTTTGGGTGGCTAAGAAGGGAGGTACTAACGGTTATTTAGTGCAAATGCCTCACGCATTTCGGTGAATTAAATTTAACAAAAGTCAAGCCGCAACAGGGAATCATTACAAGCCCAGAGAAGAGATCTGTGCAGCTGCTGTCACTCACTCAACCTTGTCGAAGTCTCGAAATAAGTGACTGTTGATGGGCATAATGCAGCAGGATCGCCCCAATTTGCCGCAGCGCTGACAAACATCTCAAAATTCTGAAGTAAAACTCGGGATTCAAAACATAAAACGCCCCCCAGGAAAAAGAGAAATCCCTCTATTTATAGAAAACTGGGAGCCGGGACTGCCACTTCCGGTTTTTGGCGCGTGCTCTCCAGAGGAACCACTCCAAAAAATACGCATCTCTCTCGCGAGAAACTAATTTTCTTTATATCTTTGGGTAATTGCAGAACCAGAATCCAGGGCTTTTCATAAATTACGTAAAACTTAATGACGCCACTGACATTTATAGCCCCGTTCTTGGCAAAATAGGTCAAGCCGCGAGCGATAAATGATGACGCAGCAGCAGCAGCATCCCTTTGGTTATAATCCTTCCTCCTTACCCTTTTGCCCGACCCAATGACCAAGTAAATCACAAAAGAAAATAAAAACTGTCCAAAGAAAGCTGTCCACAAGCGGGGCAAACACAGTCCACAAATAAAATATAAAAAAAAAAGAAAATAAAACCCGGATGGGAGATGAGCTGATTTCGAATGCAAATTTCCCTCCAAGGGGCCATTCGGTGGCATTGTCTCGGCTAATTGTGCAACTGGGCATTGCTGCCACGGTCATTAGCCGCATCCGTGACCTTATGGACACACAAGATCGAGGTCCTGCGGGGTCTTGCGAGGTCCTGCAAGATCCCAGCGTTCCCTAAGATGCGCGAGATGCTGCTGCTTGATTTTCCCAGCAGCCGCAGCCGCAGCTTTTCCATCCCCGATTTTTCCGCGACCTCAGGCCATTAAAATGTAGCAACTTTCTGTTTGAGTTTGGGATAGAAGTTGGTCCAGTTTTTTTTTTCCAGGACCTGATGTAAATTACGACCCTTTGCCAGCATCCCGTTCGCTGATCATTTCGTTTAGCGCTCAAACGGAGTAGAAAATGTTATGCCTAATTTTAAGTGCCCCTTTTTTTTGGGAGAAAAATCTAGGAAGAAAAGGAAATGGAAAGTGTCTTAAGCTGCTTTAGGGGAATTACACTCGCCTCTGCAGATGGCCCATGTCAGACCATAACACACAAAGGTCGTTACAGCTTTTCCTTCCTCTTTTTGTGTCTGGTTTTTTGAGATGAAATGCCACATAAAGCTGTCTATTCTCCATTGTGATCCTCTCACTCCTTTCTCTTGGAAATTAAGCAGCACTTTCGGTGCACAAATAAAAGAAAATTCAAAGAAACATTTCTCGGACGGTTACAAGTCACTTCTCTGGGGGGAAGGCGCGCATTCATTGGATCTGAGAAGTTTTATGGCCGGTTCCCATGTCTCAATTAGCCAGTGAAAAAGCCCTCCCAACAAAGAACCCAAAATAATATAAACTATACGATTGATCAATTAGCGAAGGAAACCCACACAAAGTGCGTCTCATTGATGATCTCACAATCGGCCCACAGAGCCACTTGAAGGCGAAGATCTTAATCATAGTTCCCCCATTTTTCGAATTACATACACTAAATCATTTGGAGAAAACGAAACAAATTTAAATATGGCGAGAGGGAAAATCTATTAAAAGTGCTCCAGCATAAATTTCAATTAATAACGCCTATTCTGAGAGGGGATCCCGGCTCAGCACGAAATGAGGCCACAAAAGAGTACGACGAACCCCCGCGTTCACTCGAAACGAATTCAGAGAAATCTATAAAAATAAGAGAGAAAAAAATAACAAAAACAATCCCCTAACCAGAAGAATCACAAGTGTTCTGAGCTTACCCGGGCACTGAGAAAATAAACTCTTACTTAATAGGATGATATTAAGATGGAACCATAATTCTGTATTATTAAGATCTCAGTGCAAAGTTCCAGCTCTAATTAAATTAATCTGTTTGGAAAGTATCTTGTATAAACCGCGGTTTCATAAGAACGCCACCTTATCCTTACTAGTGGTCGATGCTGAATTGGGACTTGGGAATTTTAGTGCGACGCAAGCGGTAACTAAGAAAATAAACTCTTATTTAATAGGATATTAAGATGGAACCATAATTCTAGATTATTAATATCTCAGTTAAATATCTAAAATAATAAATCTGTTTGGAATGTATCTTGAATTCTCATCACCTTATCCTCTTTAGTGTTCGACGCTGACCTGGGAGTTGGGAATTTTAGAGCAACGCAAGCGGTACCTTTGCCTAGACTGAATTCCAAAGCACACTTAGTGCCTATTCAGCTTCGGGACACTTACTTTTGTACTTTTTTAAGACATTTTAATTTAGGTTTCCTTTTAAAAATAATTATAAACTTATTATTAGTAAACTTATATTACAAATTGGTTTTTAAAACTCAAACTTTCCCAGTATTCAAAGTTCTTCAGATCAACAATTCAAGTAACCTTGATTACTTTCCTAAAAATAAATTTATACAATTTTTTCTGAACTTCAATATCCCAGATTTTTCATTAAATGCTTCCAGATTTTTCCCGCAGTGCACTAGATCGAAGGCCTAAGAAGAAGGCTGAGCCGAAACTTTTTTGTTTAAGAAACAAACACTTGAGAAATCCGATAGCTCGTCGCACTCGAGAATGCCGAGCTTGAATCATGGATTCTCTCTTTTTCGGGGCTGAGTTTGCTGCTCTACTTTCAGGGCCCGATCTCGTATCGATTATAATTATTTACGAGCTGCCGCAAATGGGTTAGACGTCACGTAATATGGCGACAGGCGGTTTCCGACGATTAATCAACGAGCGAGAAATAAAAGGGGCCATTGTCCTATCTCGGGATGGGATGTGGCGCACTTGCCCAGGATGCTGCGCTCCTCCACATGGTTTTAATTGCGTTTTAAGTAGCTGCAGGCGCACAGGTGGCTCCACTCAGCACAGGAAATGTATCTACTAGATACTTTATACCTTATATGGGAAGACAAACTCGTTTTCCCTGGGCTGATTGGGTTCCTCATCCATAATGCATTCAGCACGGTTCATAAAGTATTCGGAAATATTCATTAATTTGTGCCGCCGCCAGGACACAGTTTTCCATATATTCAAATGAGGTTTTTCCAGCCCCCCGGATTTTTCGCACTCTCTCTGAATGACGCCTGATAAGGGTTTTGGGTCGTTGATTATTATGCAGCAGCTTTGTGCCGAGGCGTCAAGTAAAAAATGCATTTGCCAGCATCCCGCCGCCGCCAGACCCTCCCAGAAAAAATTATCCTCACAGATCGGAGCTCGGAGAAGGGGGTTAATGGAACCAAGATGGGAGGAGAAAAAAAAAACATGAGCCTGACGCCTTGACGGCCTGGCGTGTGAAATCTTTGGGTTTACTTAGAGCTACACGCAAAGAAATTAAGAGAAAGGAGAGAGCTACTCATTTTAGATTAAATTGGGAAGTTAAAAAATATTAAATATAAATTTTAAATCATTTATTTGTATTAACAAACAATAGTTTTGATCTTAATTAATGTCAAGCTCATAGATTTTCATTTTAAATATAAAATCTATACTTTAAATGAATTTTAATATATATTTTCTCATTTAAATAAAATATTTATCATCTCAGTTTAATATTCAATCCAAAATAAATTAAATTTCCTTATATTTCATGCCAATATTTCTCTCTGTGCACTCATTGCAGGACTGAGTGAGCTGCGATGCTATTTCTGGCACATCCCATCCGCTGGGGTGAGGTTTTCTTTAGTTCTTCGACTTTTTTTTCTCCGTTCCAAGATCTCCCTGGGTTCTGCGAGGGGTGGTCTGGCCGGTCTGGGTGAGTGACTGGCGCAAGGTTACTCCGCTCGGATCCGTTCCATTCCGATACGATCCCATCCAATCCTCTGGCTTCTGGTTCTTAACTTTTTTCCATGTTTTCCTTTAGGATTGCAGCCTTTTGCTTGGCTGCATTCGCGGGTAACGGCAATTTGTACTTGTTTCGGGTCTTGCTCCTCGCTTTCTGCCCTCTTGGGTTGGGTTCCGGGTATATCATGCCAATCACTATTCTGCAGCAGCGAAAACACACAATAAGCGGTCACCAGGAGTCTGTTTTGGGTTAATTCTGGGAAAAATACGAAGCTTAGATACCCTTTTAGAAAAAGATATTGGGAAAGGCAGGAGTGATTTGTATAGAAATCTTTTTAAAATATATTAACAGGTTGAGGATATACATATTAAATAATATTTTGAATAAATATACTTCTGGAGTTATTTATTGAACAAAAAGGATTTTTGGGAACTCTTAAATGCATTTAATAATATTTGTGTTAATATCAATAAATTTATATTAAATTAAATAGTCGGGATAAGCAATATTTTACTTTATTATTATTTACAAAACCATTTACAAAAAAACAGGATAAATACTAAGCCATAACTTATAATTTCAAAGCCTCTTTTAAGAATATAACTTTTAAATTATTATTAATATATTATTTAGAATAAGAAGAACGATTTAATATTTATTATAACAGTTTCCATATACTCTTTAAGTAAAGAGTATAATAAACCATAAACAAGAAACATAATCAAGCAAACTTACTCCCCTCCTCCTTAAGTTTTTTTTGTTATTTTTTTGACGTCTTTTGTAGTTGTTTTTTTTTTTTTTTCATTGAAAAATCCCTAGGGTTGATGCATTTTTTGTGAGGAATCTTTGAGTCTGAGCTATTGCGCCTTATTACAAAGCACTTGAAATTTTCAACATGAATTTACCCTTTTTCCCTATAATTTATAACATAATTTTTGACTGTTTTTTCATAGACATATCAATGGCAAGTCCTGGCAGTCCTGGGGCGGTGCTTTCTTTACATGACAAGGGGCAGGAGGGACACAAAAAAAGCCTTTTCCTTTTAAAGGAAAATGTTTTGTTCGAAATGGGATAAAAATTAGCTTAACAAAATGCTTTATTTGGCAGGACCGAAGCGTGTTCGCGCGCAAGGAGTGTCAATAGAAAAAAATCTGGAAAAAAGGGAAATACTACAATAAAAGATATTTTTTTCTACATGTTTTTTTGGTAATAAATGTAAATAGAAGTGCCAAAGGCAGAAAGAGCTTATGACACTCAATTTAATTCCGTTTTTTCACCAGTTTTCCACTGCAATAAATATTAATTAAGGTTTATTGCGTCTCGGATTGAAATTCACCATCTGGCAATGGCTTGAAAATAGGGTTTTCTTAATTATCCCAGATCAAACCCTCCCGAACGCCTCACATTCAAATTGCAAAAATTTGCCAATTCCAAAAAACGCAATAAATTATACGCAAAAAGGAAAAGAAGTGGCAAGAAAAGAAAAAAATCAAGGAAAATCCCCTTGGCAATGCATAATATTGAAATCGATTGTGCCAGGATCGATGGGAATCGATGGGCGCACCCTTAAGACTCCTTACCTAATCTTGGGCAAGGGCTGGAAAGTCCTTGCAAATTGCAAAAATTCGTCGAGGCACCCAAGCACCGCGGCTGCGATCCCTTTCCCAAGGAGTCCTCGGTATCAGCACGATATTAACCGTAATGTATGTTCAATAAATATTTGGTAATTAAATAAATAGCAGCTGTGCAGCTTTCAGGGGTTCCCCCGACTCACGATTCCCGATTCGCTTCGATCCCAAAAGGCAGAAGAGGGTTACAATTTCACTTTCCTTCGGCTTCGTCGTGGGACTCTCTGGGAAAGTTGAGTCTCTAGAGTCTTGAGGTAAAACTGGATCACTGTGTGTCCCTTTTTTGGGTGGTTGCTACTCGAACATTAAATAATATGTAAATATAATTAGAAAACACGAGCTGGCTTTGCTGGGTTTATCTGTGCCCAAATTGAGCCTTCGATTGCTCCATTATGGGGATCATTTTTCTAGTCAATGGATCGCTTTTATTCAGATATTAAGTCGGGGTTTTTGGTTTTATTATGGGTAGTAAATCATATTTTATAAGGGAACATAAAATTGTGTTTTTTCTTGGTGTTACTTTGAAGAAAGGTTCTTAAAATGATTTAAATAATATTATTATTAAGGAATCTTTGGATTATAATACATAAAAAATACTTCTAATGTCTTGCGGTAATAATGAAGCATTTAGGTAATATTTTTTATGTTTAAAGAAAAAGATCCTTATAATCTTTTCCTATATCAACCATTTCCTTGCTTCCTTTTTAGCACAATCCCCGATTTATCACGTGTTCTATCCGCTGGCTTCCTCCCCTTTTGACATTCGCGGAAATGTCTCCTGTGACTCCTTTCCCAATTTTTGCACAATTGCCCTACAATCGATGCTTTCTCCGCAAATCAATTGCCAAAAAAAACACAAACAAAACCCCATGACACATTGCTTTCCAGCTGAGGAGGAAAATGCCAAAGAAACCTTGCCAAAAACCTCGAGCTACCTTGCCGCCTCACCTTGCCAGCTCTCGTCCCTGCCAAACCAGGAATCCAGGACAAAGGCTGAAGGGTAAGGTAAAAAAAATCCCCCGGAAGGGTTGCCTTTAAAGACGTTTGCTACAAATTTCTCTGGGAAGGGGCAGGAGCCAGGAGCTATAAAAAAAAAGAAACCAGACAGAGACCCCGAAGGGGATTTAATTGCATTTTTTAAGCGCGCGCGCGCTCTGCGATTTTGCGAATTTCTCAGCTGGCTTTCTGGTAAAAGCAACTCCCGAGGAGTCCTTGGAGGGATCGATGCAGTCAACGATCGATCCACTCGAATGCACATCCCAGGGCCTGGGCTTTGTCATGTTAATGTGGCTATATATAGGAATTTGATTGATCAATATAAAACCCTTAATAGGTCCTGCCTGAGGAAAGCCCATTTGCATTTTGCACCAGCTTTCGCCTGTCGGTTGGAATTTTCCAATTCGTTGGCGCTGAAAAGTGCGTGTGCCAGCTTTAGTCTAATTTCCAGAGATTTTCCCCCCGGGGGCTCTGCTTTTCACATTTAAATTCTTACAAGGAAAACTTCAATAGAGCCGCAAGGCGTTCTAAGTTGCTTTCTTTTCGGGTAGCAAGTTAATTGGTTTTCACAGAGAAAAGGGGAGTTGCTAGGAGCTTCTCTCTGTGCCTTTGATTAGGCAAATTTTCTTTGTTATAAGAGGTGTTAGGGAAAGCAGTTTTTACTTGCAGTTTTTTTATATTTATATTAGGCAAATGGGCTGGGTATTTCTTTGTTGGATTCAAGGTGTTGAGAGAGAAAATTCAGGATGAAAAGAACCTGCTAATGAGGCAGACTTTACCCTTTCCCTTAATTAGGAATCTTACAAAATCGGATAGAGATTTCTTTTGTTATATTAAAGAAATTTAGAGAGTACTTTGTACTCTTAGTTACTTCAAGGATATATCTGCTATAAATTCCAGGTCTTAGGAGGTTCCTTGGCAAGCTGAAAACTCCCGCTACGACCTGCTAATGAAGCAGACTGCCAATATCTTAACTGACTTGACACTTTCCCTTTAATTAGTAACTCCCTCGCCTAGATCAGAGGATCTGGCAAAAACCTGGGGAAAAGAAAGAACCAGGAACGTCAACCAGGAACCCGGATGCCAAAATAATTAGCTCCTATTGATGGTGTTGGCTGGGCATACTAAGGAACTCCCTGGGCGTGACACGTCACAATATGTCCACACACGCCCCGTCCAAGGACTCGACTCGAAGCCGCAGCCTGCTGGCAAATAAATCTCCGGAAGAAAGTTGGAGTAAATGGGAGAAGAAATTAAGGGGAGCGAGTGTCTTGGCACGGGACAAGATTATCAAAGTGACAGCCCAGCCGGCATCGCAGCAGCAGCAGCATTGTTGCAGCTTCATCATTTTCATTTTCACTTCGGTTTTCCTCCAGCAGCAGCTGCAGCAGCAGAGCCAAGGACCAAGGACCTCTGGCAATCGAGGATCTCTTGTCTTGGAGGGGAATGTATGTGTGTTTGTGCTGTTTTCTTATGTTTATATCGAGCGCATTATTTTTGCATATATTTTCACACACTTTCGGACCCTGCCATGCACTTTTGATTGGGTTCCTTATTTTTTTTTTTGATCCGTCTGAGATTTTTGCATTTTGCGCGCATTTCTACACCAAAAAAAAAATACAAACAGTGAGTACAAAAAGCACCACCGTCTGCTGCTGTTTGAAGCTGATCCTTCAGGTCCTGGAAAAAGGAAAAGGAGAAGGTAAGGGAGAAGGAGCCGGGAGTCGAAGTCGGAGAAGCCCGCCGTCACCCCATGGGCAAAGTTTTCATTATGCCATTTCTCCTTCTCCCTAGTTTTAGTTTTGCCTCACTGCCGCCCTTCGTTCTATACACTGAGCGAAAAAAGAAGGGTTTACATCAATAGAAAAATTTTCAGTTGAGATCTTTGCTATTTTATGGATAGAAAGTTTATAAAAATATACATTTTTATGGCTGAACTGACAGCTTTCTTCTTGTATTCCTCTTGGCTATGTGGGCTAACTTGTGTGCTTATAATTCCCAAGTCCTTTTTCTGGAAACTTTTTTGTTGATAAAGTTAATTTTTAAACAATTAAATTGAAATACTTATGCCACTCGAATATTTGTAATTAAAATAAGATTTCCCCAAATTAATATTAATTTGTAATATTTATTAATAAAATTCGTTTAATTAAGTAAAATATTTTTAGGTTTATCTACAAATCAAACTGATGGAAAGATCCCTGCTTTAAGGAACCCCTTCATTTAATTTGATTTTTTCCTAGTGTAACTTCCTGGTTTCCTCGCTTCCTTATTTGCTCCTTGCTTCGCTCGGCTGCTCCTGCTCGCCTCCTTGCCTCCTTGCTGCCTCGCTGCCTTGCGTGTGCATTTGCCACATAGCTCGCGCCAAGAAAACGCATATGCCACCTCGATCGCCCTTCGGTAATCCTGCTCCTTGCACTCACACACAGCCACCGGCAAGGACACACCGCACACACACGGACAGGGGACAGGGACAAGGACAGGGGCATGCAATCGCATTTGAAATGAAGCAAAAATTTAATGAATCGTGGCAAGGGGCCACAGCAACACAGCCCGAGTCTCAATCTCAGTCTCAGATGGAAGTCCCAGGGAACCCGGGGAAAACTCTCCAAGTCTGAGCCACAAGGAGCACAGAGCGAGCAGCTGCTGCCGCGTCGCCTTGGCAGGGCGGAGGGTTCAACTTGATCCCCGGATTCCATTCGATTCCATTCTAACCGAACTCGTATTAGCAGCAAAGCACCACCAAGTGCCTTTTACCAACCAGCAGCCAGGAGCACCACCACCACCCGATCGATACCACAAGACTTTCTTTCCTTGGGATCTTAAGAATATTGATGAGGTTTTGATGGTGGAAAAAAATTAACAGAAACACAAAGCTTGGAAAAATGTAAATTAAAATTTAAACAAATATTAAAGCATTTTAAGATAACAATAAATCCCAGAAGATGGACTAACTTCTCTTAAAAAACATAGGTTTGTTTTAATTCAAGATTTCAAACAGATGTCATAGATCCCCACATATCCTTGGCTCCCTCTAAACTCTCCTCTCCTCAGGAAAGATTCCCACTTCCTTTTCCCCAAAAACATTTTACAAATTTCAGAAAGAAACTGAAATTCAAATGGGGATATAAAAATAATAGAGGAGGCCCCTCTCCCTGGGCCGAAGACAGTTGCCGACATTTATGCCTTGGCTCTCCGCTACATAAATAAATGAAACTGGCGGCGTGACAATGACCCCAAATGTAATTAATATGCTGCTGAAAACGCAGCAGTTCCGTTACGGGGTGGAAATAATAGGGAAATGCCGGGGAAAATGCATGGAAATTATTCCCTAGCGCCGCATATGTGGGGCACTTATCTTGCAAATGTCTTAGGTTAGGGACTCCACTCCTCGCAGCAAAGCAAACAGTTCGTTGAACTTCCTTAGAGCGTGCCACACATAAGCCCCCGGTATCTCTCCCTATAAGCAATACAAGCGATACATAAAAAAAAAGACATAAACTTCCCAGAAATCCATCACACATGATAGGCAATAGGGGATTACAGAACCTACTTCTATGCCCAAACTATATTTAGATTGTGATATCACACGAAAACGGGGCTAGAAAAATGGGTTGCTACATTCCAACATTCCTTTGGATTCGAGTAAATATTTGAACAACGCATATTCCTAGGTGAAAAATATTTTATTTATGTTTTTCTGAAGAAAGAAGAGTTTTATGAATTATTCAGACAGCTAAGGAATTAATGGGACATTTTTTGAAGGAAAGAAAGGAGGTTAGGAAAGTTAAGATATGTCTGGAATATATTCTTGAGGAAATTTAATAACAATTTCTTGGAATTTAAACTAGATTTCTTGGCACATGGTTAGATATTATTAAATAAAGAAATATATATACTTATACTATATATATAATATATATTAATATTCAAAATAAATTGTTCAAGAAATACGAACTTTGTAGAGGAAGTATGCCTTTTATGTTGACTGCATTTCTTTGATAAGAAATAGAGGGAATTTTTCTCTATTACTTGTCCATAAACACTCCTTTGTTTTGGGAAATTAAACAAATATTTGAGCTTCATATCTTTGCCATGAAATTATATTAAAGTTGTTTAGGAAATTCGGGAATAAGTGGGAATATCTCAAAGACAAAATAAATTTTTTTTTATAGGGAAATATAATACAAATATTTATGGAGCCTTGAAACTTTAACAACTTTCCAATGGAGTATTAATTTTAGGCTTAAAGTGAATTAGCTGGAATAATTTTCATGTTATTTAAGTCTTAAAATGTTTACAACTTTCAAATTAAATATTATTTAAAGACTTATCTATACTATTGAACCCTTTGTTTATTGTTATTATTTTTAACGGAAAATCGCACTGCAAGCTGCTGGCAAGTCTTGCCTTTCCATTTGCATTATTTTCACCTTGTTTTTATCACCTTTATTTATGAAAATGGATTGGTTTCCAGAGTGTGTCCCCAATAATTCCAAATTAAGCTCAATTATGCTAAGCAGGACACTCCGCATGGAGTCCTGCAATTGGGGAGCCAGCCCCTGTGGATAATTTCGATTATTGCAACTGGAGGAGCTCCCCGAATCGAACTCATTAGGAAAACATTCGAGGGAGAAGGAGATGCCATTAAGGCATTTGCTGGGGGGATGATCCCGATCCCGATCCGATCGGATAGGATCCTTTGGGGCAGCGACCCCTTTTAGCCGGGGATCACTTACCGAATTTGTCGCCCTGCGATAAGGTCGCCCCAGCACCTAGAAAAACCATATCCATTGGACATTAAAACCGCACGAAATATGGGACAGATGTTCGCTGGCTTGGCTTGCGCCAAGGAAAAACACAAATTGAAGGTGTCAGAGTCGAAGGAGCGAAGGAGTGGGATCCTCTGCAAGAGAGAGGGTGAGTCCTTAAGGAGCGGCAAAGCCGGCTGGCAGGACCTCATTATTCGCTGCATTTGCTCGCCCCGCTTCCTCTTTCTTCCCTCGCCTCCTTCGTGTTACAGTTCTGCCTCGAAAACCCGCGCACTTTGGCACGAGCTACGATCAGCTGTGCGGACTTTGCAGGGGGATGAAAACTCGCAGGACTACGGGGATCCTCCAGGTGGCGGCGGAGTCTAGCCTCGTCCTGCTACAGTGAGGCGAAAATTGGGTAACTAGGGGCGCTAAGAAAAAAGTCTTGAGATGGTAAATGTCTTTAAAAGGTTATTTCTTCTGAGAAAGTTTACATTTTCATATAATAAGAAGGACTCTGTGCCCTAGGAACTTCATATTTTCAACAATTTATTAAAGAAGAAATTTCTTTATTTAATTTCTTCCTATTACTAATTTAAAATAATTTATTTATGTATATTTTAAAATAGTTTAGCTTTCAGAAAAGTCAAAAACTCATATTTAAACTCAAAAACTAATTGTTTCTCTTGACTTTTTCATTATTACAAAATATATATTATTTACAACTTAAATTTCCGCTTAAATTTCCCTAAACTAACCAATTTCCTCTCCTTTTTCCCAGTGTATCACCAGTACCCACCCCTAAGACGTCTTGACGACTGTCTTGAGCATTGGAAATTGTGCAAAATCGATTACAATGATTGCATTTTGGAGACGGAAGAAGCCTAAGATCGGGGGATGGAAGCTGCCCCGGCAGCGGCAGCACTATATAATATATATCCTCACAATAGCCGATGTGCGCCTGCGCCGCCGGAAGAATAATGGCATAAACATTGGGCCCTATTGTCCCCGCGCTGGATGGCAAAAAAAAAGGACGAGTTCCCCTTGCAAGATGTGCGCCAGGAGCCCGGTGCTGCACTGATTTTCCTTGGTTGCATTGTTGATTTCTTGATTCCGATTCCGTTTCTCGCTTCCTCCTTCTCCTTCTCCAAGGATTTTTTTTTTTGCACACACAAGCAGCCGCTGGCTGGCTGGTGACATTGCGCAATGATTACCGTTGTGCGAGGCTAATGTCCTGCCGTCCTGCCTGCCGTAATTTATATGATTTCTGGCCGAGTGTTTCCTTGTGCCTCGTGCCGATTATACTCGTATTTGGATGGCCCGGTGTGCCGGACAATATGGCTTCTCCTCGCAGGACCTTCTACGCTCGCTGGGCTGTGGTCAGTTCCTTGCCGTTCTATTGCACAAATTTGACTATTGTCCTGGCCGGCAATATCGAGGAGATTGAACTGTTCCCCAGCTGCGATCTCGAGTTTATTTGGACGGGAATATATAAAGCTTTTGCAGCTGCTGCTGGAAAATACGGGGGTGCCTAAATTTTGGGTTGCCAGGAGGAGGAGAAGGGTTTCCCTGGGGGAACGAAGGGGGAAATGTTCATAAAAAAATATATAAATAATTAATTAATAATAAATATATATGAATTATTATACATCCTTTGGAAAAACGCTTAGAAAATCATTCGGTTCCGTAGAATCTTTAGAGTATTTGTGCAATTTTGTATGGAATTTACTTAGTTCCTTAGAATAAATATGCCCAACCTTTTGAAACCTTTACCTAAGCTTTAAATCTGATTAGAGTTTAAATATAAATTTAATTTAAACTAATTTCTGAGGCTCTGTGGATCATAAACCTATCATATTTTTCCACAACTCTCACTCCTAATTTGCCAATTGTCCTGAATAAATTCCGACTGTACCCAGCTGCGTTTACAACAGAGTCTAGCTGATCGTAAAAAACATAGTGAATAATAAATAATAAAAATAGAGCTTTTGCAGCTGCCCGACAATGGGTGTCTGGCTGGGCTGATGGGCTGATGGGCTGATGTACCGCCCTGATTTATGTCACCCATGTAATCGGCGCACTGATTAAGCTGCGCACGGTCGTTGACTTGGCAAGGACTCGAGTGCAGCTGCCGCCCGTACGAGCAGCAGCATCATCCACTGTGGAATAGAAATCGGAAACGGGAATCGGAATCAGGAGCAGGGCAGGACACAGCGCACAGGACGAAGGCGAGTATCATCAGCCGCCGCCAGCATGAGACTGCGCACCTGCCTGCTTACAACTTACAACGGGAACGTGCCATATATCCTGGGGGTTGGCAGCCACCCCAAAAAAAAGCAGCAAACACCACCACCACTCGAGGGAACACTGTCCCGAATTATTCCTAAAAGGATACGGTGGCGGAAACTCGATCAAAACATTACTTTAAAAAATATAAAAAATATGTTTTAAGTACCTGACATCAGAAAAACCTTTAAATTAATTTATAAAATATTTTTAATTATATTTAATGTATGCATTTATCTAAAATATACTAAAATGTATATTTTTATATGTCAGTACATTTTCTCTCAGTGATCCCTTGCCACCAACACCGGCAGGCGATGCCACCCTCTGGCCGCGCACACTCAGCCGTTGGATTCACACGCGCATTATCCTGGCGCTGGTTTTGCGCACTGTACCAGGATAATGAAGCCTGTAGCAACGCCGCCGCCACCATTGATATCGCCACCACCAGCAGCACCACCAGCAGGACCGGAATTATTGCCATTAGAATTGCCAGCACCACCACCACCATGCAGGATCAATTAAAGGACTCGAGCCGTGCGGAAATGGCGCTTCACTTGTTTTCATTTCCCATTTTCAGGGGGTGAGCCCAACGCACGTGCGAAGGATGGGTTTTTCGTCCTGATTCAGATCCAAATTCAGATCCTGCTGCGCCTGCGCCACACTTTCACGCTGAAGGATATGCTGGCGCAGAACACACCCTCAACAGAGCGC
Organism: Drosophila trapezifrons; assembly: GCA_018874455.1. Lineage (NCBI taxonomy): Eukaryota > Metazoa > Arthropoda > Insecta > Diptera > Drosophilidae > Drosophila > Drosophila trapezifrons. The sequence goes on from JAEIIF010010323.1 coordinate 18,300, forward strand.
GAGTCCTGTGATATCCCGATGCCGGGCCCTCTAACAATGCCACTTTTAATGCAAATACAATCGCACATCCTTTCAAAGGATCCTTTGAGCATTGTGAGCGCGCTGCATATTAACAATAATATAAAATTTTGTCGAGAATAAACACTTTTCCATGCGGGCTCAAAGAGGAGAAGGAGGAGAAGGACATCATAGGAAAATGCTACGCAGAACGTGCCCGCCGATTTCCATGGCAATTTCGATGAAAATTGTATCCGGCACACGTGCCAAATTCTGAAAGGATTACCCAGAAAAATGTAGATCACAGTGGCAGGATATTTTGGTTTTTAGTGGGCGTGCGTGGAGACATGGCAAATTACGTATTTAAATTGAGATATTTCAGGAAGCTGGGAAAACGGAAGGAAGCATTGGTATTTATAATATACATAGGGGAAATAATGTCCAAGAAAAATATTTATTTCTGTGATAAAATTGGAGAAGATAGAGGAAACCTAAGACATTACATGTAATATCATTAAGTAGTTTGTAAATAAAACAATTTTAAGCCCAAGTTTAATTGTGAAAAAGTGTTTAAACATATTCAAACATATTTTAAAACCTTAACAAAATTTGTATTGTAAACCAAAATAAAGGAAAAGTATCTATAAGATAAGAAAAATTCAAATATTTCCACATTTTTCACACTCTAACCATCAAAATCTCTGTAGAAAATGAAATAAAAAATGCTGCGTAATGATTTATGAGTGCTGCATAATAAAACAATGTGAAGTGATAAAGATTTGAACTTTAAATGGTTTCTATATTTGATTTCTATGTTATTATTGATTTTAATTCTGTAAATCGCTTCAACTTGAAAGAGGCTTTAATGGAAAACATATTATATATCAAGAATTTAAGATATTAGAAGAAGAGATAAGCCTTGGAATAAATTATACAACAAATAAATCATAACTTCAAAGTCAGACAAATAAAATTTAATTAATTCTTTAAATATAGTTCAATATTTTCCCATAATAATTTAAGCTTATATGGTTAGGTAACAATTTCCCTTATATTACCTCAATATTACCTTATCTAATTTCCATTCCACCGAAACTCAAGTCAAATATCAAACATTATCCATCCGGATATCTCCCTTTTCAAATATATGATCCCATCGCCCGGCCAAAGACACTCACTCAGCGCAATCTGAGGCAGAGAACTATTCACACATTGTCTGTGTGCAGATTATAGATACATATGAAGATATATCTTTTATATGTGGATTCCAAAGGCGAGTCCAAGACGCAGTCGGAGGCCCAGGTCCCAGACATGCCATGCAAACGAAGTTATTTTTGTAGAAATTCAAACCTGCAGTGAGAAGTGAGTGAATTATGAGCCGGGCCTGTCAAGGCTATATGGGATTGGAACTCGGATTGGGAATGGGACTGAGAATGGGTCTCGCGACACACACACGCTGGGAACCTGTGGACTCGGAGAGGATCGGTCCGGAACGGAACGGGGTATTAATGCCCACACGATCCATAGGTGTGATCGCGGGAGGAAGGGAACACCTTACGCCGAGTGCAGGGAACACACTGAGCACCGAGCACCGAACACCGAACAGGTTGCAGCTCCTAAGAGAGAGGGAGAGATCCCAGATCCGAACAATAGGTAGGCAAACTCACGTAGCCGCAATCGCCGCGGCCTCGTCTTCTTTCTAACATTTTTTGTCGAAATCTGCGCAATCTGCTTTGGTATGCACGAACCCCGGGAACCCGTCGATACGGTTGCCCTTTGAGCGATGGCTAAATAGCTGGTTTCTAGCCAGAACAATATGGTTTTAAAATTTGATAGAAAATAGATATTTTCGAACTTGAACTACGAATTGTTTTGAAAGGTTTTCAAAGTTCTTTATCAGGGTTTTGGTTTAATAGTCCTTACTTATTAAAGTTTTTAATCAGAAAAGAACTCCTAACCTATATAAGAAAAAATATATTTAAGTCTCTATAAATTTATAAAAACAGTAAACAAATTTTAAACATATTGGTTAACATTTTATTAAAGACTGTCTAATGTTATATTACCTAATAATATTCCAGTACGAACCTTAATCGATTTTATTCATTAAAATATAAATAGAAGCTTCATTTCTAAAATAATAAATCTTCAGATTATATGAGGGATGTTTAAAAAATATATACAAGAATATATTTAGCATTTTAAATTCTCATTTCTTATCGAAATTTGATATTATAAATTATTATATTATAGTAAAACGTTTCTGAAACTCCTTTGAAAGATTTCTAGATTTATTACATCGATTTCTAGCTACTTTTATCCCAATTTCCACAGATTTTAGCTTGTAACTCCTGCCAACACTGTGCGCATCTTCAGGTTGTTTTGCTCAGGCTGCTCAGGTTGATCCTGCTGCTGATGATGATGATGTTTGATGTGTTTGAATGTTGATCATCGGCAATGACTAGGAAATATTGCCTTTTCCTAAGAAGGATTTGTGTCAGCAAACGTGACTCGAAATACCAAGTTCCGAGCCGAAGCGAACCTTGCTGAGAGTATTTGATTGCTGATCCCTTTGTGCGTGCCCATTGTTTGAATAGTTAATTATGGGCTGGATCGGCGGACACTCCTTTCGGGCAAAGGAAAATCTCTTTTCCCGCTCAGATTTTTGTTTTGCCGCCGCCACCGAGCATTTTTAACCATAATTTGGGAATTATTTTTAAAATTTTTTCAAATTTTCCTTGGACAGTGGGGCGTGGGCGGCTGTGGGCGTGGCTGCATTGACAACTGCTGACAATGACTTCATTTGTGTGTGTTTCGGCAGGCGCTGACAAGTATCAAAAACGGAGAATAAGAAAAAAGAATTAACAAAAGACCTAACAAAAAGAGAAATGTAGGAAAAATGACAAGACGAACTCCCGAAAGTTCTCTGTTTTGCAGATTAATATTGCACACATATGGCGAAGGCCGGTTAGGATCTCTGTTTCCTGATGATGGATCGATGGTCTGTGTACTTGAAAAATTCATAATCGTCATGTGGCCATTGTCTGGGCCACAATGTGCTGAATGTGTGCAATTACAGATATTCCGGCAAGAGATTGGTGGAACTGTGGAACAAGCCATGAGATGAGCATGTGATTGCACTTGTAACGCCTTCGGGGTCTGGGTTGATGATTACTCACTCACACAGGATAATCATAATCCTGATCCTGATCTTGAGGTTTTGGGAAGTATCAGAGATCTCGCAGCAGTTGATCATTCAATTTTTGCCATTAAGGTTTTTGGAAATTATTATAATTATCTGTTATTTATAATAGGGGTTTTGTAATAGGAGAACCTCTTTTGTAATATATTCTTTTGGTAAACTCCTAGAAAATACAATATTTCTGAAGTATCATTTATTTATTTAATGGGTTTTGTGTTGAATACAATAATTTTCGAAGGGATTATCTCTTAGTGTAAAAATATATGGGTTTTTCTTGGATTATCAGAAGAAAAATCAGCAGAAAACAATGATTTTTAAGAATAATAAAATATATAGACTGAAAATAATGTATTTTGATTGATTTTAAAACATATTTAAAGGTAATACATGTATAGGATCTTAAGAGAAATTATTTTTGTATAAAATATAATATATTTCAGATTTAAATGAGAACATTGATATATACTAAATTGATTTAGATATGGCAAAAAATGTTTATAAGGAGTACAATATATATAAGTTTGTTTTCTTTAATTACATTTACCATTTTAAAGGTTAAAAGGCATATGTTAGGTACTCGATCGCCTTAACTCAAGGAAATTCTTTGCAATAGTTCCCTTGCACTTTCCCATACCTCCCTAGAAACCTCTTCCCCGACCAAAGTCATCACACACCTCATTCCACAGACTGTGAAGATTCCCACTATATTGATCTGAATACCTCTTCCCAGAAGATCAACTTTCGGGGCAACCCCCTCACCGAGAGGCAACCCGACCCAAGACTGCAGCGAGGACATGAGGCAATTGCAAATTGACATGGACCATTTGCCGATCTTCTTCTTGGGATCTTCTCGGGATCTTCAAGTTTTCCCGGGGGTGAAAAAGTGTATATATGCACCCATGTCACATAAATAAAATTTGTATATGCGATTAAATTTGGAATTTCGGAAATTCGAATCGTAATGCATCTCCCGAGGTGAGGTGAGAGGAGGAAGGCGCTGTCAGTCACGGAAAAAGGACTCGCAGACAGTCCGTCGATCGCTGAACCCTCCTCCTTGTGAGCACTTTTCGGGGCCGGGGTAGGATGATAGACAAAATCTTGTCATAACTTTGATGTTGTTAGTAAAACAATGCAATTGGCTGGCAAGCAAGCCAGTCTCGGCTTTCCTGCTTTTTTCCTGCTGCCCTTGCTTGGCCTCCTTGGCCCTTCCACAGTCCCAGGATCTACCCGTCCTGTCTGGGAATGGAAATGGTGCGAAATGGGTGCAGCTGCCGCTTTCTTTGCCTTCTGATTACGCAACCATCGATGCCATCTAATATGCTGTGAGAGACAGTGAAAAATCACTGGACCAGGGATCTCTCATCCTCTCATCGCGTTGATGATGATTCCTTGTCACGTTGTCATGGGGAATTTGTCAAAAGTCCAAGGAATTCCAAGAAGCACTGCGCATTAGATGAAGATCAGCGATCTAGAGTGGACTGGGACCCAACCTCGCCAAAAAACGAAGAACCCTCCCTTCCTCCCTCATCTCATCTTGTATATCCCAGATCTGGTCAGGCAAAGGGTTGAGTTTCGGGTTTTTGTAACGCGATAAGATCGGCTCACATCAATCCCGGGGCAATGAATGTTATCCCTAAGAACGTTAATCAATTAATTACACGCTGTGCATACATAGGGCAGGGCAAAGAAAGGATTCGCCGAAGGGGTTGGCGGTCCTATCCTTTTTCTTGATTTATTTCCGACATTTCCCAAGGCTATCTATTGAAATTGGCCTGGCGCTGGGGAAATTAGCCAGCTTGACCAGTGGTCAGCTCGTGGGCCAGTCGCGTGGCAGATATTAATATACAAATAAAATATTGACCATCATCATCATTACCATTAAAGGGGTGAGCAATAGATCATAGCCTAAAAGATCTAGAAGAAGGGGGTTTGTTGTTTTAGCTAGAGATTTTGAGATCAAGGAATTAAAACCATAAAGAAAGGGGTTTACTCTAAGATATTACATTTTTAATTTAGAATAGATAGGTAGCAAGTTAGGGAATTTAATAAATATAATTTTATTTTAATATTTACCCTTAAAATCCCTCCAATAATTACCATAAATCCCCTGAAAAGAACCCCGATTTTATCTTCAACACGATAACACACATATAGATTGCATCATTCCACTCCCTCCATCTCCCTCAAGGCTAATCATAATTTATACAAATCTCTTATCTCGCCGCTTGGCGACAGGCTATATTTGGAAGCCCCTATATAGTATATCTGGGACACACATTTCAAGGATTTGCGCGCCAAAAAGGCAAAGACCACTTGAGAAGTCAGACCGAGATCGAGGGCTCGTAAAAAACCGAAAGAAGGACAGAGATCCCACAAATGCGTGCCTGCTGTGTGGGAACCAAATTGCTCGGATTGCAGTGACACAAGAAAAACAATATATTTTGCACTGGCACTGGCCTATAAGGACAAAAGTACACTTTGACGGACGGCCAGGAGATCAGGAACTGTTTCATTGTAATAATAGTAGCACTTGTCTTAGCTGTGTGTGTCTTCTGTTGCCTACACATTGTGACCCAAATTGCTTTTTGGCGAAAAACAAAACAGTGCAGAAAACCTAGCCATGTGCCGAGCAGAGTCCTGTCCTGGCCTAGATGAAATGAGCAACCACTTGACCGTAGGGACAAAGGAACGGCCGCAGCTACTATTCAAATTATAGAGAAAATTGCCAGTAAAACACAAACTAATTGTGTTTGCCAATATAGTAGTTCGGGGGGTGCCATGGGAAAAACCTGGATCGCATTGGAGTTGCCATCGAGAGGCCTGGGAAACTCAAGTGGCGCTCAGCGTGTGCTCTTTGATGGGGTCTCAATGCCTCGAATGGCTGCAATCTGGCACGCAGATGATGATCCTATGTACCGAACCTATTTGGGATTCCAATCTAATCTCTGTACTGGCATCACCCTGAACACTGAACTGGAATTGGCCTGGAAACCCCGATATGGGGGCGACAGGCATATCAAAATCGAATTGAATTGCGCAAAACTCATAAAAATATCAAAATAAACATAAAAGTGGGGGATTATTAGGCAAGTCGAAGAGGGAATACTCTAGTTTATACTTTTTTGTACTACAACTATTATAGATTCTAACATATTTGGGAAATTTCGTACTATATTCTAAGAAGATCCTTAAGAATAGAGCTATACCCTTTATGAACTGATGTTTTCTGTATTAATATTGCATAATTTGAATTCCATATTTATTAGCAATTATTAATAATTCAGAGAACAAAATATATCATAAAAACATAATAATATAATAATATAATATAATAACGCAAGCGTGGCGCTGCGATTCTCAAGATCGGATTCAGCGACGCGCTAGTTTAAATATGCGCTTATGTTGAGAATTGTTCATACAGTAAAGTTTACTGATGAGGATCGAAGTGGTATCGATCGAAACATGTCTGGACAAC
>JAEIIF010010342.1:0-17729 GCA_018874455.1 Drosophila trapezifrons
GACCATTCCGTTGGTCTAACGATAAGATAGAATAAGATTTTCATGTTAGCTACCTTAGCTCAGACTTATTACAAATAAAATCAGTTTGAATTATCAATTGGACCTCTCTTTCAGTAATGGATACTTGTGCTCTGATTTGTTTATAAAATAAAGAAAAAATGCTTTTAAAGGTTTTTCCTTCTTAAGATACTTTTAATTTTTATTTAAGGAATTTTCTAACGTAATTTTTTTGCCAAGGAAAATATCAATTCAAACCTTTTCACTACCTTTGCTTGGGACTAGAAATATGTTATTCGCTTGATTACTCACCCGAGAAGATGGACATGGTGAGCTCGGGTCGGAGCTGCGCCAATTGCTTGGACAGGAACCGCTGGGAGCGGCAATAGGCACTGCTCAGAAGCACATCCAGAGTGCCCACCTTGTCGTCCTCTGGAATTAGAAGAAATAAACGAAACTTAGTTAGATGGGTCGTAAAAATTTACGCAATCGGCGATAAAACCCAACTCGACATGGCCGTGTCCGTGCTCGAGCAAGTCCCAGAGGCGACTGTTACTGGCCAAGCCCGTAATTTCCACATCCGCTCTTCCAAAAAGCTTTTCCTGTGGCTTCCCTTCTGGAAAAGCGCACACCGGCATTTGTGGTTTGTTATTGTTTTGATTGCCGTCCCCGCACGACAATGGGACCGCCGGAAGCCGAGGAGTTCGTGGCGCCAATTGTCGTCTAGCGGTCCATTGTCTAACGGCGCCTCTTCCTACCGAATCCCAGAGCTGCTGCTGCCTTGCTAATTCCTCGACGGGGAACCACTTGTGGCGGCTGCCACCGCCCTGCCAACCCTGACCTTGGGTCACCTGTTGATTTCATGAATGAATCCGCGCCGGCGCAGTCCTGGGCCAGCCCCAAAGCTTTCCCTCGGCACCTTCCAGGAGTCAATAGAAGCGGCGGTCTCGGTTTAAAAGGCTGCCGCATCCATTGTCTCGGCTTAGTTGCGCGCTCATTGTCCTGCTGGTTGGTTGGACCAAAAAGAACTGACCGAAAAAAGTGAGCCAACCACCGAGAAGAATTCGAAAAACCGGCGGGATAGTTCTTTGCTCTCATAATCAATTGTATCTAGCACCTCGGCGAGTAAACAAAACACTCTTGGATTCCACGAATTAACTAATTAATTGAAGAAATTATGGCCGCAATCCGAAAACTTTTTCTTGGCTTTCCGTAAAAAAAATAAAAATTCTTAAAAACAAAACTAGAACCGCAAACAAATCGGCTTTGTGTAAAAAAATCTTTTGTGCAAATAAGAGGAGCAACCTCAAAAGTTTTCGAGCGAAAAAAGAGCAAGAACTTTTCATGTGTTTTGGCAAAAAGTTTTCAATATTATTCTACCTGGCCTTAAGTCTTCTTCTTTGTTTACATCGTTAACAGAAAATATATATACTTGGCCGATAATGAACCCAAGACACCTAGAAAGGCAGCCCATCATCATCGGTAGAGGAGAGTTTCCATAAGTTTCCCCAGAAGAAAACTTTTCACTGACAAAAGTTGAAAATAAAAATCTTAATTAAGATCAAGTTGGGCGGAAAGCTGAATTCGTGTGAAAAAAATAGAGCAAAAAATAAACCAATCGAAACTTTGAATTGTTGACTCGACAGGCGGCACTTGAATGTGGAAAAAAAACAACAAAAAACCAATAAAAGTGAGTGAAATAGTTCTGCAGAATAAAACCAGAAAAGTTCCAACTTTTTTTGTGTGAACAAAGCAAACATTTGTCCAATTCCGAATGCAATCCATGTGTGGTTATTGCATCAACACTGAAGAAGTAATGGAAGCCTAAAACTAATTTAAATTTAGAGTGAAATATTCGAAATAAAAAAGAGAATCAAATATGACGACGGCCACGGGTGCGGATGTGGATTTTATAGGCAGTCCTAGTGCAAATATATCGGCCACTACAACTCCCATAACGTTCACCACAACAACTCTGTCAGATGGCAATGCCACGGACGGCAACTCGAGTGGCTATGTCACCGAAATGGATCTGGAGGAGACATCCGCCGAGGACGAGGAGATGCTAAAGATAGCCTTCTTCATCGGCGACTTTGTCCATCAGTACTACATCCCAATCCTGTGCTGCACGGGCAGCATTGGAAATATTCTCTCCGTGTTTGTCTTCTTCAAGACCAAGCTGAGGAAGCTCTCCTCCAGCTTTTATCTGGCGGCGCTGGCCGTCAGCGATACCTGCTTCCTGGCCGGCCTCTTTGCCCAATGGCTGAACTTCCTCAATGTGGACATTTACAATAGGAACTACTTCTGCCAGTTCTTCACCTTCTTCAGCTACCTGGCCAGCTTCTGTTCCGTGTGGTTTGTGGTGGCCTTCACCGTGGAGCGCTTCATCGCGGTCATTTATCCCCTGAAGCGCCAGACCATGTGCACGGTGCGCCGGGCCAAGATCGTCCTATCCTGCCTGACCTTTGTGGGCTGTCTCCACTGTATGCCCTACATAGTGATCGCCAAGCCGGTGTTTATGCCCAAGCTGAATACCACAATTTGCGATCTCAACTCGGAATACAAGGTGAGTGTGTCCAGAAATTGGAGATACATTTCAAATTTAATTTTGTGCGTGTATTAAATAAACGTTCAGCAAAGAAAGTGTAAACAGAATACTCAAAATAACAACTTGAGAATTATAAGTGAACAGAGTTAACAGAGATGTGCCTTTATAATTCCCAAATTTTTATTTTGATAAGTTCTTGCAACAATATTTGCTGTGCCCTTTAAAAGAGATTTTGCTTCAACTCTCTCTTTGACTCTGCATTTATAATTCCCAAGTTTTTATTTGGATGCATTTATTTTTCACACAGCTGGTGCATTTATAATTCCCAAGTTTTTTTTCGGATGCATTTATTTTTCACACAGTGCATTTATAATTCCCAAGTTTTTGTTTTCCTTAGTTTATTGAGAAGCTTACAGAGATTTCCTCAACAAAAATGTTTGCAAATCGAATTAGCATTTTATATTTTAAGTTTTCGCCAGATCTGTCGTGATTAAATTATCTCACAAATTGAGTTTAAAAAGCTCTCGATATGTACATAGCCTTACCCCAGAATCTCGTGGGAGCGAACGTTTAAATTATTTCCATGAAATGGGAATGAAAACAAATAAACGTATCGAAGGCTAATTGCTATACGATTTTCATCGAAATGCTTTCAATAAAACATTTTCCCAGCCAAGCACTGGTTCTTTGGCAACCTATTAGCATATTGCTTCAAAGGGAATTTAATAATGGGAATGGAATTATAAGAATGCTCTCTTAAACACTTGGCTATAGCTCTTAAAGAGACTCCCTTAGAAGTCAGAGCATTCTAGAAAAGTTTCTTTCTTTTTACAATAAATTTGTTATTGTTAATTACAGCAAATAATCTCTTGCATGTGCCAGTGAATGAAATATTTGTCTGTCTTTTCGATATACAGTAAGTGCTAGTGTTCCTCGCTTTGTCACACATCAAAATCTTACTCCATCAAACGCATTCTTCCCGGTGATGCCTCGAATTCTTCGTTCGGGTTGCCAGGGGCAACAATTCGTTCACTCTTCATCTCTCTCCACTCTCGGTGTTTGCGGGTTTTCCATAAGGTAACCCATACGTGGGAGGTTCTGGTATTTGTGAATTTTCGTCAGCCATTAGTATTGTTATTGGAATTTGAATGCCATTCGTTGAATGTTGTTTGCCTTGGCAAATGGCCAACAACATTGTTGTCAAATATCCCAAAATATATGATATTCAAAGCATATATGCATGCTTTTTTCGGTGCGTAAAAGTTTTCAAAAAGGAACGCGAGGATGGGCGATTATCTTGGAGAATCTGTCACCGGCATTCACTTACAGCTGTTTCCAGGGATAAACTTTAACTTGTCAGGCCCAAGTCCAAGTCACTTGGGTTGCCGCCAATGAATCCTTCGTCACTTCCGCCTGAAATGGCATTGACACTCTGCAAATTAAGCGCAATAAATACAGTCGAGATATGCGGATCACGAGGCGCTTGCCCAACCACAAAAATGAAGGAGCCGCTAATTTGGCCAGAACTAGGGCAATTAGCCAATTAATTGGGTCTCGACTATATACCGCTGCGTGGGTTAAGCGACCAAATTAAGCATTTATTGCGCAAGAAAAAAGGCCAGCCACAAATTGGCCAAGGAAAGGAGCCCCAAAAAAAAGAGTACACAAAAAGAAACAACAAAGCCCCAAAGCCAAAAATGGCCAAATGGTTAACCAGATAAAAAAAAAAGCGAAAAGAATATGTCACAGAAAACAAACATTAAGCCTTTGTATGCCCTTTTCTTTGAGATATTGCTTAACTTATTTGGTTAACAATAAATTCTTAAATTGGGAACGTTGAAAATAATAATATATACACAGTTTCTAGTCTGAATATAGACAAATATGCAACCCCATTAAAAAGGACCATAAATGTCACTCAAAGTATATTTTTATGGCTGGTTTTATGGTCATAGTTCTAGTTCCTAGACTGTGAATGGAAGAGAGAAATCCACAAGAGAAACATATTCAAAAGTAGCTCTTAAAGTTGGATAATTAATAGAGTTTATATATTAGAGTCTGTAACTGAAATTTCCGTTTAAATCCATAAACTATAAACCTTAAATTGCGTTGCAAAAGTCAAGGCTGAATGGACGTACCTTCTCCGAACGTTGGGTACACAGAAATGACTAAAAAACAAAAGGACATTGCCAGGGACTCGACTCGTAAACCAAGGCAAATATTTTTTCTGGACCCGCAGCACAAACAGGACACAACAGGACGACATACACCGCGGGTAGGACAGGACAAGGCATCCAACAAACAGCCAGGCAGCCACGTGTGCCAACTGGGTGTGTCGTCCTGGCCGTGTCTTCTTTGGGTGTCTCAAGGATAACGATTCGAACTCTCCTCTGCTGCCGATAAATCTCATATTTCACTCGCTTTTCACCTGTTTACCTTTTGCCCAGCCGTGTAGACGCTTTTTGGGCCTGAAATTCAATGCTAATTTTGCACTGTCCGGAGGGAGGAGCAATGCAATGCAAACAGACCAGAACGGAGCACGGCGACAGGTGGAGCCCGCTAGCCAGCCAGCCTATTAGCCAAATTGGCCCCAATGAAGCGTAAAGTGTCGCGCCTACGTGTATTTCCACGATTCGATTGCCGGCATGATGGATGAGTTAAGCGGGCGCAGCAGCAGGTAACGAAATTTAGACGGAAAAATTCGCTTCCAATCAGCGAATCAGGATGCACAGCGAGAAAAAATTATTCAATTAATTCTCGATTAAAAGAATATCGAAAGAACCGCTCAGTTTAGCTATTACCTATTCCGATTTTCCCTCTTTTGAGGCCACTTATTTTTCTCTCTCGCTTTCTCTTCGACGCTTAGCCTGCAATGTACAAGCAAATCAACAACAGCATCTTATAAGTTCCACTCAATAGCGGACGAGAGAGTTTATTCTTAGCTTGAAAATCAAAAAGATATCTAGGTAACGCTTTGCCTGCAATGTACGAGTAAAGAAAAAACATCAGCTTATAAGTTCCACTCAATAGCTGCAATGTACGAGCTAAGCAGCAACAGCATCTTATAAGTTCCACTTAATAGCGAACGAGAAAGTTTATTATTAGCTTGAAAATAGGAAAGAACCGTAGGCTACGCTTTGCCTGCAATGTACGAGCAAAGCAAAAAAAGCATCATGCAAGTTCCACTCAATAGCGAACGAGAGAGTTTATTATTAGCTTAAAAATCGGAAAGAACTCTAGGCTAACCCTTTGCTTGCAATGTACAAGCAAAGCAACAACAGCATTTTATAAGTTTCACCCAATAGCGAACGATTGAGCTTATTATTAACTTAAAAATTAAAAAGAAGTCTAGGTAACACTTTGCCTGCAATGTACAAGCAAAGAAACAACATCAACTTACAAGTTCCGCTCAATAGCAGACAAAAGAGTTTATTATTAACTTAAAAATCGGAAAAAAGTCTAGGTTATTATAGTAAAATCGCCACCAGAATATTTTAATAATCTAATAACTTTTCTTTGTCATTGACACACATCCCTTCTTCATCAGTAATATTTTTCTCACCCTAGCTCAGCATACAGCCTGCTGCTGAAATATTTGTTGATATATTTCTTTCTGTGCAAAGAATTGACAACAATTTTGTTTGACAAAAATTCCGTTTGACTGATGGCGACCGCCACGACAACGATGCCAGTCAACAGATGGCACTAGTCGAGCCGCGAAATTATGCAAGCTTTTCGCTGGCAACTGGAGGAGGACACCTAAATGGCAATCGATGGGATGGTGAATGGGCTAGGAATAGAAACAGGAACAGGAACAAGAACAGAGGCTGCAACGTGCGACCCTCGTTTCAACAGAGGAGAGACGACATAAATTTTGAAACCGACTCTGGCTCTGTGCTCCAAATAGACAGTTTGCACTTGGCGGTTGGCATATTGAAAGAAACAAATCATTGGGTAATAGCCCTCCTGGGAAGGAGGAGCAAGACCAGCAGACGACGCAACCAGATGCTCCTGGGAAGCTCTCCAAGTAGACGACTTTCACGGGCAGAAGCAGACTCTCCTCCGGATGGGCTTCTAATGAATAGACAATTACGGCTGGCTGGCTGATTGTTCTTCCATCCAGTCAAAGATATTGCTTGCTCCGAAATTTCTGCATTCGTTGGAATTGAAACCCCATGAAAGTCAAGAAATTTTGGGGTACCTTTTAAACAACGAAATGTTCTGCAAAATAAATTCTATTTAAAGCTTCTCTTTTACTCTCGATATCTAATTAAGTCGAACAATATGGCCAGTAGCCATCATCTCGCTCGTCTCATCAATATATGTAAGATGCGCCCTTTGATGTGACCGAGGAGCAGTTGGGAAGCCAAATTGAAATAGACTAAGCTTATGGAAATCTCCATGAGAAAGTCTGAGGCCACAGGAAGTGTCCAAGAAATAGTTAAGTACAAATGCCAGGCTTTGCGGGCATTGGAAATAGATTTCGACCGAAAGCTGCCGATGGGCATGAGATGGCGCAACGCATCTACAAAAGTTGGCCAGGCTTTGCTTCCGCATTTGAATATGAAATTTGTAAAACTTTAAATATGCAACATTTCCTTTGATTTCAAATTGGAAATGTTCAACTCTTAATATGCTGTAACTTTCTTTTTCTTTTATCCCAAGCATCCCAGGGGATTTTCACTTACGAGGCTCATAAAAAAGGCAAAACTTCAAGGAGAAATAGTAGGAATTTTGTGATGATTTTTGTATCCTTTAACATGGAATATCCTAAATGTTTTCCATTAAATTATAACCTCTTTCTTATAAATGTTTAGGATATTTATAAAATAAACTCCGCTTGTCCCTTTTACGCCAAAGGTTCGCTCTGAAACAGCAAGTAAAATCTGAATAATTCGCCCTTTTCCGTAATTTCCGGTCTCTCCTAATGCAAATTAGTCCTGCTAAAGTTATATGGAAGTTCACCGATTCGTGATGTCATAAAACCTTTAACCTTGAACCTGAAATTGCTGTGAAAACTTGCCTGCATAATAGGGAAATGCCTGCCTTCCTGCTGAGCAAAGTCTTAAAGGATAACGACTGCAAAAAGGCAATAGGAATTAAATTTCGACTCTGGCATTAGTTATACTTTCATAACAATTCGGTGTACAACAAAAACATCATCACGGTGGCCAGTTTGATTGAAAATTTACGAGCTATTACACTTTGATCCACTCGACACAGACAAGGCCAGGATTCGGGGCGGGGCATGGCCATAAAAAAAAGTAAATAGAAAGCAAATAAATTGAATGCTTTGGTCAAGCAACAGAGGACGGCTTTTACGGTTATGACAGGCCATCGAGGGATTTTCCATGGCCGCTGCTCTCCCGAGGTGTTTACTGTGGCCGAACTCAAAATGGTCAGTCCACAAATGAAATGTCCAATCAATAGATTAGGAGGGGCTCTCCATTCTCCATTCGACATCAAATTATATATATATAATATAAAGTATATAATATAACAATTAGATTGAGAAACTCTACACCTTTCTGTGTGGGGGTCAGTCAGCCCTTTTGGCGTTTTGAACCCAGCGAAAGGACAAAGGAAAATATAATCAAAAATACCCCAATTCGCTTTTCCTCATTGAAATTAATGGCCGATGGCAAAATATATATTTAAATTTACCCCAAATACAAGCTCCATTTTTTTTTCCAAGTATTTTTAGGCAGGCCGTGCAGTCTGGGCATTAAATTACTTGTTGAACAATTCAGATTTTGTCGGTCTTGTGATTAACATAATTTCAATGGTTGCCGCCGCATACATTTTGATGAACGCCAACACTTGAAATTATGTAAATTGCAAGCAAGAGCCAGCCGTTAGAAATTACCGACAAGCCCGTCCTGATGATGATTGCATATCTATGTATTTCGACTGGGAATTACGCACTCTGGTTCTTTAAAGTGTTACCGGTTTCTATTAAATTCCGGAACCCAGACAGCCCGTAATGGATGATAATGAGCTTATGTTCTAACATTTTTGGGTGTTAATTGTGATTGAAACAAATGGGATTGTTTCTTGCCCCAAAATTAGGCCAAATGGCCCGCCCACATCTGTGCAGTTCGTTGAGATTAATTCGAGTGCCCATGGAACATTTCCAGATTGAACATTTCGGACATGAAAATATGCAGGCACCGAGGAATTTATTTATCTGCCCGAAGAAAGCCTCTTGACCCGAGTGAAAGTGGAAAATAAATGCGCAAGATGCTGTGAAAATAGTTTCTCCCCCATCAAAGAGACCTCGGGGAAAAGGGTTGCAAATGCCAAGAAGTATGCCGAGATTAAAGAAACAGGCCAGGCCAGAAGGTCAGGCCAGAAGATCTCCTCTCCCTCAGTCGAGAGCCGCATAAACTTATCGGTTCAGCTTGAAATAATTCCATTAAATTGCCTCGCCAAGTAGATTATGCAAATTAATACCCAGCTTCTCACTTTTCACCGTGCATAAACCCTTCGCAGAAGAAATAACCTCGGTGAGATGGGCCTTTAAGATGCACTCCGAGCTATAAGGAAAAATTAGATAAATTTAAAAACCACCTTTAGTTGATTGGAAAATAACCAAGTCGAGCTCTTGAGCGTTAATTTCCCCAGTGAACCAGAGTAGGTAGTGGTGGTGACAGCCAAACGGATTAAGACGACTTTTTCCCCACATTTTGTTTAGTAATTTAATTATTTTTAGCAAAGACTCGCTGCAAACGCAACGCCAAATTCAATTCGGAACCCAAACTAGATTAAAGCTAGTTGACGTTGCAAAACCAAATTACGTATACGTGTTATCGCGTATACGCCACGTTGGCCCTACCACAAATCGAATTGAAGTGCAACCCCCGCAATGATAATAAAAAGAGAACAGAGAACAACAAAAATGCTATTTTCATTCCAGGAACAACTGGCCCTCTTCAACTACTGGGACTCGATTGTCGTCTATGCGGTGCCCTTCACCACCATCGCGGTCCTGAACACCTGTACAGGTTGTACCGTGTGGAAGTTCGCCACCGTTCGCCGGACGCTGACCATGCACAAGATGTGAGTATCGGGTGTTTTGGGATTAATGCCACCGCCGGATAATGGCTATTCGCCTCATTGACCCCTGATGTGTATATATCGCCACTAAGGCGATTTGCATTTGCCACACACGCCCTTGAGAAATTCACATTATGGGATTGGGCCTCGGGAATTACATTACAAATTCTGAACGTGGCAAGAAAAATAAAAATATCATGCTTATAGCGTATATTCATAAAATAAAATATATATAAATTATAAGGAATGCTTTTTCAAATATAAAAAACTCTTTAAGTCTTGCATCTTTTCTATTCCCCATTCCCAGGAAACCCCAAACGAACAGCATGCCCTCAAACTCATCGAACTCATCCGGCGGACTGTCCGCTGTGACTTCCTACCGCACCTCGGCCTCCCTGAAGCGCCAAAAGTCAACGGGAACGCATCCGAGTGGACAGCACAACGTGACCATCAGGCAGCAGGAGGAGCAGGATCAGCAGCATCAGCAGCAGCAGCACCAGCAGCATCACATAAACAATTGTCAACACCACTGCGAGATAACACAGAAGCCAGGTGAGACCGAGACCACTGAGACTTTTCAGTTGGAAAATGGAATCTGAAATAAGGAATCCCGGATAAGAGGTCCGGAATCTGTGACAGTGTCCAGAGAACTCCAGTGGCGGTGACATTTGTCAGAAAGTTAGCCAGGCAGGCAAAGGATACAACTTTTACTTAAGCTTTTAAAGTTTTGCCTGCAAAAATTTGTGAATTTGTTTGCAGCCATTTTGCTTGACATTAAAAATGACAAAACAAAAGGATGCTGGGAAAGCAGGAGGAAAAATGTGTGTGGGGGGAAACTTCCTGACAGCTGCAAAATCTTTTGCGCCAAGAAAGTTGCGACACTGACAAATTGTCAAACAATTCTGCCAACTATCGCATAATTTACCAACTAATTACGAAGTCTGCGGCAGTGTGAAGGCTGTCTCATGTTAATTCCCCTCCTTATGTTTATCTTTTTATTTACCTAATGCCTTCCCCATTTCCGTGTGCAGGTCGTCGCAAGGTACAGAACTCGTCGCAACTGAAGGTAACCAAGATGCTGCTGATTGTCTCAACCGTTTTTGTCTGCCTCAACTTGCCCAGCTGCCTGCTGAGAATCGAGGCCTATTGGGAGGTAAGTGATGCAAACATAATACATGCATTATGTAGTTTTGGGTTCCATTCAGTCAATCAGTCAAGCTGAAAATCTATTATACTGCCGAGCACAAGGACCAGAGCGAGGCATTGTTATGCCAGGACAATGACGGACTTAAGTCTTGGCTTGACTCAAATAATTGGATTAGCAGCCTTTAGTTGTTGATCGTCTCGTAAACTTTGTGGCGTGTGTGTGCAGAGGGGGAAAAATATTTAGAGAATATTGTCTTATAACTTCAAAACTAGCCTTCTAAAAACAAAAACTTAAATCAAGGAAGGTTGTGTTAAAGCTAATAGCTAGGAAAATTTTATAGCAAGGCAAGAAAGTATTTAATATTTATATTTAAATAATAAAAGAATGCTCTTAGTAAAGATTTTCTTATCTACACTTAATTTATTAAATAGAAACTTGCTTAGTGCCTTTCCTATACCTTTTCCTCAGTGTATACCCTTAGAGGATGCCCAAAACAATAAGTAACAAGTGTACGTCAGCTGTCGATAGCTAATTATCTGGCCACAAATTCGGAAGCTTGAGGACTCCACAGAGATTCGTGGATCGGTGTCATAACCCAACTGGCCAGATGGAGTCATGACAACACACAAATATTTTGAGCTGAAGCCTCGCCCATGTCCTTTGTGTACTCTATCCTTCCCTTCTCCCTCACGGTTAAGGTTAGGCAGTCGTGTTTAATCCAGGAATTACATACATCAAAAAGCAAAAGGCATTTTAATGTCCCCGCAAGTGAGCAAGGAACTCCGCCGGTTGCCATGATGACTAGCATATACATAGGTGTTAATTAGGCTTTAATTAGTTTGTGCACTTCGGAGGCAAATCGTAAAAATAAAATCTGTTTCGTGTTTAACTAGCATCCAAAGGGACTACCACCCACAGAAGGCAACGATGGTTTTACGTCAATTCAATCATTATAATTTATTTACACAAATTAATAACAATATTGTTATTTAAAGGAAACTGTATTGCAGCTCAGAACTTGAATCTAACTAAATTTTGGTTAATTAAGCTACAGAGCACGGTACAAAGGAAACACTTAAAGCTTTCCCTTGAACTACACATATGCATTTTAATTAAGTGAGAAAAGTTTTTGAGATAACTCTTGGCTTTTCGACAGAAAATGCTTTGGAAAGTTTATAAATTTCACAGTCAGTTTTGTTTTACATTTTTCTCTTCCCTTTTTTCCAATTTTTTTTCACTCTAAAAAATTCAAAACAATGAGCCAAAAACAAAACCATTTTAAATTCGAGGAATTTCATACACGCCAAACCAGCTGTCAAAGCTGTGACACATTTTTCGTCTACAAAACACATCGACAGGGCAGACTTCTGGTTAAATTAATAGATTTCGCAGATAGAATACCAAACACAAATTTTTTTTCGAAAGAAAAAAAAGTATATATGTATAATAGAAAATAAATAATGGAAGTCGTGTACAAAATAAGGCACGTTAGTATTTAATTTTAATACATATAGCATTATTTTAAGGAGAGAGGGACAGATTACTTTACTTTCTTTACTTTACTTATTTGTAATGCTATTTAATATGCCTTTATTACTTCTTTCACAATATTAAACCTTTCACTGTGAAATAAAAGGAAGAAACCAAGCATAAACCAATGAAATTCCTTAACAGGTCAATCGTGTAAGCCCGGTTTTAATATATGTATATTAGAGAAAATATCGTTCTATTGGTACTGTATCGATATTGATTAGAGGTGGAAAAACATCGATGTTTTTCGATGTTTCAAAAATTAACATGGATAAAAAAAAAATCACTGTTTTTAGATGTTTTTAACAAAACATCAATAAAGAAAACTGATTTCAGAATAAAAAAAAAATATATATATGCGCTTCCTTTACGTAGTGATGTAAAAAAAACATCGATAGTCGCCATAAAACATCGATGTTTCCAAGAATTTCAAAAACATCGATGCATAGATGTTTTCATCGATGTTTCTCCACCTCTAATATTGATCGTTGTTTTGATGTTGCGATATATGAGTGATAAGTCGATATTCTGTTAAATATATCGAACTGCGCCAGAGAAGAGCCTTAACTTTGTTTAAACTATCATTCTTGTAAATAAATATAAAAAGGTTATCAACAATTGTATTTAAAAGCTCTTTTCAATACAATCGGCAAAAAAATAAATATATTAATAATTATAATTTTCGATAACATTGATTATATCGATCCTTTAACGTTAAAACCGATATTTTTTATATTTAAAATTTCGATATACGAAACTTAATGATATTTTCGATATTATAATCATATCAATAATTTGGTCGATATGTAATTTTGGATATTTCCTCTCTATACACATCCCTAATACATTAATATACATACACCCCACAAAATTGTAATTTTTAAGTGCTATGCTGAAATAGGAAAATGTTCACACATACTCACATTTTTTTTAGGACATTGAAATTGCTTTTTTACACTCAAGTTCACATGCCAACTTAAAAATGCGGCAAACTCAGACATTGATTGCGACACAAAACTAATTGAGTGGAAAAGGCTCGACGACAGACAGACGGATAGACAAGGGCCGAAGAATTGTTTTTCCGAGTTCAACAGGTCCACAGGTCGGGTCAGCAAGGCCAAAATGGCAAAGGCACGTGCCCCTTACACATGAGTTTATAGGCCGACACAGAAAGAGGCGACAAAAGGCTCTAAGCAATCCCTGGCCATTAGAGAATTATGCAAAATTTCAATCAATAGTATCGAAATCCTTATTAGGAGAGCTCAAAGGCAAAGTGTTTGGGGTTTCTCTGGAATTACCCGGGACAAATACGTGGAAATTCCTAATTGGTAGACGAATCAACCGGCGTTTCCCTTTCTTTTTTTTTTTTTCTTGCAGACGGAATCGGCCAGGAACGAAAACTCCACAATTGCCCTGCAATATATTTTTCACGCTTTCTTCATCACAAATTTTGGCATCAATTTCGTGCTTTACTGCGTCAGCGGACAGAATTTCCGGTAAGTAATCCGCCACAAATTACCCCAATAACGTATACTTATATGTGACTGGCTTTTATCAGCATTTAAATATACTTTTACTGACTCCTGTCTCCGTTTTTTCCGCATTTCCAGCAAGGCTGTATTGAGCATTTTCCGGCGGGTCTCATCCGCTCAGCGGGAGGCGGGCAACACTCAAGTGACAGGTGAGCGAGGCAATTTTTTGTTTCCCCAATAATATGTAAGGGCCTCCATAATGCATGTACAACAGGGGGAGGGGGGGTAGAAAATTTCATATGACAAATGCGATTTTATGTGCTCGTTCGGCCGGAGGGAAACCTGGAAAATTTAATTTGTTGTAAGCTAATAAATGTCGCAGGTAGATGTCTAAGTACATTTCAAAAATCATAAACTTTGAATAAAGAGCGTCTTGGCAAGCCAAAACAAAAATGTAATCTCTGGAAAAAGTCTTTAAATAATTTAAGAAGCAAAAGAGGGGACTGAATAAACATATTCATACAAGAAGCTTCGTTTAAATGAATCACGAGGAACTAAACATATTCATACAAGAAGCTTCGTTTAAATGAATCACGAGGAACCTCTTGAAATAGTTGGAAGGAAAAGAATTTAGTTAGATATAAAAATATCTTTTAAGAACATAATAAATATATCCCTTCCGGGATATTAAATATTATCAAGCACTCAACATTTTCTCCCAGCAATTCAAGCTTTGATATTCAACATTTAAAATGTAATTAATTATAGCAAATCACATTACCTCCTTATCGCTACAAAGATAATGTTTTTAGCATTTTGCATTTCAATGGGGGCACATAAAGAGCACAATTTTCAATTTTCCAGCGCATCTCTCTCTCTCTATTGTTTTCCCAGTGAGTTAAGAATAAATTTGCCAACGAAAAGCCCTCAAGTCAACCGTCTTAACAGCAACAGAGGTTGCGACTAAAAGTTTGCAACTGCAAAAGCACAAAATACGGAAAAAAGACCAACGGAAAATGACAAGAACTTTTCCCTAAACCTGGGAGAGGGGCCAAAGTTAAAGCCTGGGTTAAATCCTGAACAAAATGCCATCAGGGCTGGCTGTGGTTTCCATTGCTGCACTTGACAGCTGCATTTGGTGGTATTCACGCTTAAGATTTTATTTTATATCTAACACGAACCATAAACAAAACGAAAAGGGTTTGGAGTTTGGGTTGGGGAATGACACAGAGTTCATGATGCTCCCCAATTAAATTTGACGCCTTGCTGATTAGAGAAGCTTTGACATTCGGCAGAATGCAGTTGACTGCAGAGTAAACACGCTCCTCAGTACATTTTATCCCATTTCTGACTGGGTAAAAAGACCAGATAAACTCGGCTCAGAGATGTCAACGGCAGAGATTGAAAGGGATTAAAGCGTCCAAACACTCAACTTTCTCCTTCGCTCCGGAATTAAATCCGATCCACAGCAGGCGGTATTCTAGGGCATTGCAGTTTTCCCATCTGGAGCTTGGAGCTCCGGAACACTAATTGCTGTTTTGTTGCTGCTCCGCCGGACGAAACTTTTCCTATAAACGAAGCCTGGACACTGGGAAGCAAACAAATCAGCATCCGTCGTCGCCGCGCTTTCTGTTAATGAAATGCGGCAGCAATGGCATTGGGGGAAAAATCAAGCCGGGCGAAAAAAGCATGGAAAACCAAAGAGCGGTGGAAATTCAGACCGGATGTTAACACTTATTGGGGGTAGGGGTTGGGAAAAAGGTCTCAATTTTCTTTGTGGACCCAGGACAGGATAAAAGGTATGACGACGGACGACTGACGTTCAAAAATATTCCTAATTAAAGTAAAAGGAGCACAACCTTATCCCTTGTCCCCAGCAAAAGGTTAAACAAGAACAATGGATGAGTTTAAAGGTCTTTAAAGCTCAATTCATAATCTAATTAATGGGATTTTTATGAAGGGTTAAATAAGCTTCTTAAATATGTGAAAAGTATGGCGAAGCCTTGGACTGCATTTCGCTTTTAAATTAAATTTTTAGTTTATAGATTCCCCTTATTTACTCTTCCTTACTCTCCCTGTAACAGGCTTTAATCGCTTAAAGCCAAGTAAAGTTCACTAATCATCCAGTGCCAAAGGGCCCTCAATTTTCCAGATATTTATCTTGGGCCAATTTCACTTTTCAAGTGATGAATGTGAACGGAAACTTCTCCAACATCTTCAACTTATGTAAGCAAATCGTAGTTTAATTGCTCAATCTCGTGTCGAATGGAATGCAATGTAAAAGCAATTCGAGTCTGAAAGTTGGCAGCCGAGGGCCAAGAGAGTATAAACTGGGGCAAATGCTAATCGAGCGCTAAATGCTTTTCCTTTATGCTGGCAGAATTTTCCCAGAAGCACCTGCAACTACCATTAGTACGAGCTTTAACAGAGATTTTCCTAGAGAAAATTGTTGTGTAAATTAAAGTAAATAAAGGTGAACGAATGTGGAATCAAGTAAAGTTTCTGTGCGAATTATTCAGATTATTCCTTCTCAATGGGTATTCATTTTTGATGAAGTCACCTCAGTTTGGTTTTGTTGCTTAATATGGATTCAATATAAATTCAAATTCATTCTTTTATGGCCTTGAGTGGTTGTTACCCACTCGGAGATCCCCTGAGCGAGCCAAGAAGATTGTGTAGTAGACCCCCTTTTTTTATCCAGCCATCATTCACCTGCCGTAAAATTTAGTTTTACGATTTTCCTCTGCTTTCCTCTTTGGGGGCACATCAATTTTTAATTTCTTACTAAAGCCAAGAGCATTTTTGAACGACCATTTTTCTCTCGGCCCTGCAGCTCTGGCCCGCTTCTGTCTCTCTGGTGGCATATTGGAAGCCATAAAAATGTCAAGGTGCACATTTATTTTGTACTGAACTGTACAGTACAGTGCGGTATATTCAGTACGGCTTGGTTTTCTCCACTTGTTAATTAAAAGTGTTTGCCGATTCGTTAACTAAGAGCTGGGTAAAATTAATGCCAGCCATAAAGGACACTGACTGAGTCACTTTCTGGGAATGGAAGCAACCCAAATCCCGTCAACCACTCAAAGAACAATGCCGAGGGAAAACTCAAATGTAAATGAAAATGAAAGCGGCAGAGTGAGAAAGTGAAAGTGAACGGAAAAGCGACAGGGAAAGTGAAAGTGAAAGCGAAAGCTCCCGCTGGCGGCCGGATTTCTTTGCGACAGAGCTCGCAGCGTCGAAAGGATCAAAAGGGAAAGGAGTCCTGTGTTCCATGCAAATATTGACGCCACGCAAATACTCACAAGGTGTCGTCCGTGTGTAACTACTGTGCGGGTGTTTTTGTTTGTTTTCTGTGGAAAACAAGAGCAGGCAAGGATTTGTGCACAATTGCAGCGCACATGTAATTACATTCAACACTGTCGTCGTCGCTTGAGAAGAGAGATTTATTAAAATTAAGACTATTTGTTGTTTGTGCTTTTCAGCTTCTTGATTTCCTGGTTTTTTACAAAGACCATAATAGCCTGCAGCTGTGTTAGTTCCCTGAAAAATATTCCAGGGCAGGCAGATTTGGTAAACAACAACAATTCTAGAAATTGTCCACAACAACTGGTGTTGTGTCACAATTAAATCTATTGTTTTGGCATAATAGAATTATATTTTGTTAAGAATTTGGCATTTAAAATACATGAAAGATGGACAATGCTTACACACATTGTCTAAAAATTCTCTAATTTATGGACTAATGGACGTGAAAACTTCAGCATAGCGGAAGGCACTAGAAAATATAGCTAAAATAATGTTGCACTAGAAAATGTGCAAAAATTAAAAAAAAAAAAAATTTTGTTTAATTTTTTTTTTTTTTAATTTTAATTATTTTTTGTTTTTAAATTAATTTTAGTGTGTGCCTATAATAATTGCTAAAATAATGTTGCACTAGAAAATGTGTAAAAATTAAAAAAAAAATTTTGTTAATTTTTTT
>JAEIIF010010419.1:0-18563 GCA_018874455.1 Drosophila trapezifrons
TAGTAAAAGAAGAAAAAAAGTAATTTATTTATTTAAAAAATTGTTCTGTTCCAGCGCCTACGACGAAGTGGCTGGTGGGGCTATGAGGATCACCCGTGATATAGCCAGCTCCCAGCAAGTGCTCATCCTGCAGCCTTACGTAAAATGGGGAGCCAAACGCCAAAATAGCCCCAACAGCGATGTCCGACCAGAGGATCAGCTTGCCGAGGCATCCGCATTGATTCACTCCTTGCCCAACTGGCAGGTGGCCAAGGCCCTCAAGGTTCCCCTGGAGAGTCTCGAGAAGAAGACACTGTTTGGCAGCGGCAAGATGATGGAGCTAAAGGCCCTGGTGGCCGAATTGCGACAGGAGCGGCATCTTACCTGCCTGTTCGTCAGCAAGGGAACGCTGTCCTTTGCCCAGAAGCGCTTCCTCGAGGCGGAGTTCCGACTGCCAGTGATGGATCGATACTCGGTGGTCATTCAGATCCTGAGGCTGCATGCCACAAGTGCAGAGGCAAAGCTTCAGGTAAGGATTTTTAAATATACATCTTAATTGCTTTATTATTACTTAACCTTATTTAGGTGGCAATGGCAGAACTTCCCTATATCTGGGCCCAGGCCAAGGATGCCAGCGTAACTCAGACGCGACGCCAGGGATATGCCTTAACTGATTTGCAAAAGGAGATTCTACGAACCCGTGAGCGAAAGTTGCGAGCAGAACTGGATCGAGTTCGCCGCCAGAGACAGTTACTCCGCCAGAAGCGCAAGCAGCAGAATTATCCCATTGTGGCGGTGGTGGGATACACAAATGCCGGCAAGACTTCGCTGATCAAGGCTCTAGCCGTTGAGGATACGCTGCAGCCCAGGAATCAACTTTTCGCCACCCTCGATGTGACAGCCCATGCTGGCTGCTTGCCCTGCAACCTGGAGGTAATTTATATGGACACCGTGGGCTTCATGTCTGACCTACCGACTGGATTATTTGAGTGCTTTGTGGCCACTTTGGAGGATGCCATGCTGGCGGTAGGTGGATTTTGACTTGGATTTGATCAAAGAAGCTTTCATTTCCTTCATTTTTTATATAGGATGTAATTGTCCACGTCCAGGACCTGTCCCACCAATGTCACGCCGCCCAGCGAAGTCATGTGGAGGCCACGCTACGTTCCCTGGCCTTCAACGTGGCTGGCGGAGATTCCACAGCCAGCCAATTGCCTCCGATCATCAACGTGTACAACAAATGTGACTTGGTATCCTCCCGCCCTGAAGCTGCTCCAAATGCAGCTGCAGTACACCATATATCAGCCCGATCCCAGACCGGATTAGAACCCCTTCTGGAAGACATTGAACAGCAGATATTGAGCGCTACCGGGCGAAGGAAACTTCAGATGCGAGTGCCCAACGGTGGACCCGAAATGGCCTGGCTTTATAAGAACGCCGCCGTGGTGGAAACGATAGCGGATGAGGAGAATCCAGAGCGTCTGATGATGCACGTGGTGATAAGTCAACGCACCCTGGACCAGTTCAAGCGGGAGTTCCTTTAATTGAATAGCAGCGTTAATAATTAAGTTTCTGACTAAATTCTTTATTATTGCTCTTGTTTATTTCTATTTTGTTGGTTTAGTTGCTAGCGAGTGTAGTTAGGATTGGTGTTGTTGTTATTTTCTCTCTTTAATTCTTTATATAAATATACATTTTCCTACCACAAAAATAAAAACGAAAAAGGTGTCTAAAAATATATTTAAACAGAACATTTTCTTGTATTGCACTTAGCGCTGTCCTTTTTGTGCTGTGTGTGTTTCCTCAATTAAAAATCAGAGGATCAGATCTCGGAATCAACCATCATTGTAAATATCTAAGGGCAAGTCGTGTGGCTCACCTCGAAACTATATATATATATTTGTGTGGTGCTGACTGTTGTGTGTATTGGCACAATTGAATATTTAAAATTAAAAGCAGCGCCGATGAACATAACCAACTTAATATAAAATAAAATTAAATACAAACTTAACACCAATATTTAAATTAACAAATACTTATCCCCAAAACGGCTTAAAAGCTAAGTAAAAAATGCAAAACCGTCACACTACCCACAAAATATAATCAAAATCTTTCTAAAGTAATTTGGAAAAGAGGAAATCGTCTTAAGAATTTATGAAATCAAGTTTACTTTTAAATATTTCCAGTTTCCAACATTTTGTTGATATCAAAAATTGTGAAAAATAACTAAATCAAGTTAAAAATGTATAAATAATTTAAAAACTTTCGTTATTTTCCTTTTATTATTAATTCTTCTCCTAAACAAATCTTATAAATTGTCATTTTACTCGCCACTTTAGTTGGGTAACATTTCCTCTGCAAAAAATATATAGAATATATATATTTCGATGGGATCTACCAGTTTTTCTCTATACAAAAATTTGTTGATCAAAATTCGATTTTCTGAAAGTGATTTTTTGGCTTTTTCGTGAATTTAATTGGATTTGTGTTCAATGGCGTACCGAACATAAAATATCAGTTTCTAAGGCTTAAATATAATACCCAAACTCTCTCACATTCAAGCACACTATATAGGATGGCACGATTTTTCTTGGCATAAAATCTTCAGGCTTTTATTTTCTCTGAGCAATATTAAGCAAGTTTATTTTTGAGAGTCTCAAAAAATTGTAGAAAAAAACCTTGCCGTTTTTTAGAAGAGTTTTTAGGAGAGAATTTTAAAAACAATTTTGGATTTACAAAACGGGTTTACAATTTACCTATTCTTTTGTGAATATATTAGAGCTGCCCCAGAAATCACTGTGGACTTGAAATCAATTCAGAAAGATTCTAAAAGTATGCAATAAAATAGTAAAGGTTCGGGTCCTAAATATATATTATGTAATCCGATTTTGTAGCATACTTTTGAACACCATTTAAATTGAATTAAAATCCTCATAAATTTAACCTATTTTATTCTCTTCATAGAATTATTGTATTGGTAAACGGAATTGATTAGCTAAGTAAGCCAATAATTTGGATTCATAGAATAATAATTGCCTAATTTTAATGGCCCTAAATATATAAATTTAATTGGGAATGTCAGTTTCTTGGAAGATAATAATAGGATAAAATAATTTAAAACTTAATTAAATAGTTTTAAGCATGTAAATTTGTCAATTTTTGTGTTTAACCGAAATGCTCAGTAGTGTTAGCCCGTAAATCGTTTTTGAAAACTTGAATTTTAAATTTTCCCAGGGAAAAATTGCCTAAAATAGCTCATAGCTTACTTAGCCCTCCTGATTCTGAATTTTTAGCTTGCCATTAAAATCGACCTTCCCTTACCAGACACCCCTTTCTTAGACCTATGTGAACGAATGGGTGGATTCGATGAGCCAGCGCAGGAGCTGCTTGAGCGGCGCCACAACCACAATGAAAAACAGAATGCAGATGATGCGACAATTCTTGAGCAGGCCGACAACAAACTGAATGAATTGCATGGACAATGAAAATAAAATTGTACTACACTGTTTGGGATTCAACTCGGAGTCCGGACTGCGATCCGTGTCCGTTCCCATCGTCGCCGCCTCCCCCGTCGGCCTCTTACCATTTGCCAGTTATAATTTGGCTATGTGGAACTGGGCCTGCTCGTTGGCTGCCGTTGAGTATTGGGCGAAGGGCATTAATTGGCAGTACTCGAGCAGCTGTCTCTCCAGCTCCTCAAGGCACTTCCCAGGCGTCCCAGGGATCTGCATCTGCCCAGAGTCTCGGCTCTTGAGCAGATAGCCCCGTTGTATGAGAGCGTAGATGGCAATATTGAGGTTATCCAGAGCCAGGCAATATGGATGAACATGGAGGGCAGTTCCTCCGGGCTGCTGCAGCAACTGTTCCACATGCTGCTGGACGCGGACGAGAAGGTCTTTGTTACTAAACTCCAAGTCCAAAGGAATCTGCAAAAATGTGGGATATATGAGAAAACTAAAGATATGAATAAGGCTATATTACTCACCTTTCTTAGGGTGACCACCAGCTGGTAGTAGAGGCACAGGAATGGCGCCAGAGCAGCTAGTATGACATGCGAACACTCGTTGTCCTGCACAATGATCCTTCCACTCTTCGCCACCTCCACGACCCGTTCGTCGAGGAGCAGCTGCAGATGTGTCTCAAACTCGGCAGCCTCGCGATTCGATTCGATGATGAACTCATGCTGGAACAACGCGTCCATGTTGGTCACATGTGCATGAAGTGCACTCAACGTGGAATCGTATGAGATGTTCGAGTAATCACGACTCTTCTCCTGACTCCTCTGCTCCTTGAGAGCCGCCAGTAGCAGGTAAGCCGGCCTGGCCAGCCAAAACATGCAGGGATTCACATAGAGCTGAAGGGCCAACATGGAAACGGCCACCGCCATGGTTTGTGGACAAAGCGCATGGGCCTTCATGCGCTTCACATCGATCTTGTCCGCCAATTGCTTGGCTGCCATCGGTGTGAACTGCAATCGTGCTTTTACAAAATGCAGGATATTTGAGTGAATCTCCACAGCATCAATAATATCGGATTTAATGCTTCCAGGTGTGGTGCTCACATGTGCTCCCAGCTGCTCGAAGATGCGCTTTAGGTGCAGGACACCCCGGGATAGCTCATCGATGTTAACACTCTTTTGGGCATACAATTGACTGGCGTAGTACAAGCTCAGCAGGTTAAATGTAGTGATCACAATGCGGCGCTGCTGCTGATAGATAATCTCATTGGCCAGCTGCTTCACCAGTTCCACCTCCTGACGGTTGAGCTTCTGCAGATGACCGCCCACACCGGCACGCTGCATCCGCTGGGCACTGTCGTGTCCAAAGAACTCCTTTACGGAAATTGGCTCTCCAAAGTCCAGGAACATCTTGCCAAATCGCTCGTCGATGATTTTTAAAGCCTTAAAGAAACCCTTCGTGGTCTCCTTGGGCTTCGGCACACCCAGCAGCTCATAGACGAACAGTTGCTCCTCCAGGACTCGCTCGTAAGCTACACTAACAGGCACAATCATCACATCTGGGACTTCACCGGTGAAATAAGGCAGTAAAGCCATCGACAGAAGTCCAATCTTTGGCACGAGAGCTTTGAAGTTCCGCGACCGAGTCCCCTCGATGAAGAACTCCACGCCGATGTGATAATTGGCCACCAAGGCGTACATATACTCCCGGAAAATGTCCCAGTACAGCTCGTCGTTGGAGAAGCTGCGGCGCATGAAGAAGGCTCCAGTTTTCCTCAGCATGGTGCCCATGCCGAACATTGAATGGAAATCTGAAAGGAATAAAGGAAAGATTACTATCAGAAATGCTCAAAATAAAAACTTTATAATCATTTTAAACTAAATCTTAGACTAGAATTTTCACCTATTTCTTGTTTATTTTATTTCCATTTAATTTTAGCAATTTTTTTTAACAAAATTAAGTAAACTTTGTGACACCTTTCCTTGAAAGCGTGAAATCATTGAACCAAAGTATTTTAATGACATTCATTTGCTAATTATACTAATTTATATGCATACATTCCTAAGCAAATGTAGCGTGTAATTATCGCTAGGTAAAAAAATCTTTATTAGTTATTGACAAAGCGATAACTGACATGCTAACTAATTAATAATTTGAGCACGTTTGGAGACAATTTCCGTGTTAATATAGAACAAATGAAGCATTCGTTTTTTTAAGTATTCATAAAACAAAATTCTAAGGAAAGTAATCAGTAAAGAGAAATAGAGAAAAGGAGTAAAGAAATACCTAATAGGATTACTCCAATACATACCCATTCCGGCGGCTATTCCTGGTATCTCGATGTCATAGTAGTAGCAGATATACGACATCAGAATAAAGTCCATATAGCTGCGATGACTGGGAAGGTAGAGCACCGGACACTTGCCCATATCCTTGCGTACATTTAACATGCTGGCCGAATTCACATAGAATCCATCGCAGATCCTCTTGCCAATGGCCGTGATGGCGATTCCGCACCACCGTATAATGGCCATATTCCGCTCCAGACCGATCTCCTCGATGATCGCCTTGGCCTGGCGCTCCAACTGCTTAACGGGCTGACCCGATTCCTTCGCATAATGCTCCACAATGGATCGCAGTTTCTCACTCTTCAGCACGTGCTGCTTGAGCTTCAGCGGATTCAGGTACTTCTCGAACTCGTAGGCCACCTGGGGATTGAACTCGCGGGTCATGGACGCCTCATTACCGGGTGCTATGATGTTCTTAAAGTTGAGCATATAATCGGCAATGCTGGGTGACTTTTTGTCCTCCTGATCGCTGGGTTCACCGCCTCCTCCTCCTCCTCCTCCACCGGTTACCGTGACTGGATTCGGCTCCATCTCGCTGCACTGCACCTGCGGAAATGTGGAAAACAACGTGCGTGGGGCTGTTGAGAATCTCTGGAGGTAACTAAAAATAAAAAGGCAACGTCGAGTGCGATGCCAGTTGACGAATCAACTGACAAGCAGCCGGGCGGCCCCACTTAACAGACATGACACACAGACACACTGCCATACACTCGCACACACACTGGCACACGCTGTTTGCTGAGATATCGCTTGCACCGGGAAAAATATTTACACAGAAATAAGCCCACAAAAAAAAAAAAAAAACTCTAACACGCCTTCACTTAAACAAATAAATAAACACAGACGCCTTTGGCTTAACGGGGCTTTCTGACAACTGGAAACTCTAAGCAATGAAAACTGTAAGTTTCTAAAAATAAATGACATTTTAATTTTTAATTTTTATGATAAAAGTATCAAGATTGAATGTTTTTTGCAGTTGTAAATATTTTAAATGTTCCAAGCTTTTATAGCAGAGGGCATTGTACGTTAAGCCAAAAGGTACATTCAAGGGTAATAGTTAAAATCTTCCATTCTTTTTTTACAATCTGTTATTAGCTTAATTACTCGATTACTCAGATTTAGTTATAATATATATTTCTGTATATATTTCTCTTAGTGCATACATATCCCGAAGGTTTATTATCTACCCGAAGCCGTTTAGGTAATCAACGACCAGCGGCAAACGACAAGCACTCGGCATTGCGTGTTAAAGGTGAGTCCATGTATCGTACTATGTGTACATATATAATCGTTTTAAATTTAAAAAAGCGCGCATAACTCAAGCCGAGTCCGAAGGGTTGCACTAAGCTCACACTAGAGAAGATCACACCCACAAAAATTGCTGCCATTACCTGAAGCGTTTTTCTAAGTGCTTGAAATTATTCGTGCTACAAAGATTATATAAAATAGTTGTTTCAGTGGTTAAATTCCACATGCAGAAAATAGTAAAATATTTTTAAATCTCAGATTTTAATAGTTTTTCTTCTCGTTTTAAATTTTTCACTAAGATCTTTTTCCCCGTGTAGACAACGATAGCTGACCTATCTCAAAGTTCACCTCAAGGAGCCTAGCTCGTGACACGACACGTGCGCATTTCTACTGACCCGAGACGCCCGATAACGTCACTCATCAGGTGAGGCACAGAGCACACCTGGGACGGGTATAAGAAAGGCGATATAAATAAACAGCGTCAAAGCTACCATCGAACGGGCTTAGCCATAAAACCACAAACACACCCTCTCACGCACACACACTCGCCAGAGATAAAGCCGTAGAAAACACCTGATAGCCGCCGATTAGAAGAAGGTAAACTAAGCCACGCATGGCAACGGCGGAGGGGTGGGGGAGTTAAAAATTAATAAGAATATGCAATTTCAGACGGTGACAGTTGCAGTTGCTCCCACAGAACAAGCAAGCTTATTACCAGGTAGCAGTTCGCACATTTGACCTGGCCATTTAACCGGCAATTTGCCAATTCTACACGTTTATTAAAACGTCTCAAGTTGTTTGTTTTCGAAAACAGTCTGTTGACATCGCCAGCGAAACATCTCACATATTAACTAAGTAAATGCACTTTTCGACGAAAACTTTCTATTTATGAATACACCTCTCACAGGTCACTGGAAAGCATGCTGACTAATTGGTTACGTATGTCACACACTATCGAATAATCTATTTTTTCGGCTCAGATAAGACCCTATTACCAAAACCAATTAAAAAATGAATCACTTTGCTGATAGCGACCAGCCAACGTGATTAGTAATAGTGGCTTTTTATCGGGGTAATTGAACTTTTCTTGGTATTACAGGGTATTCGCTAGTTGATTTACCGGTCTACGTACTGGGGTAAAATTCAATACGAGCTGTGTGGCAGGAATTTTTAAATAACGTCGTTTTCGCACTGCACGAGGCCGCCGCTTTTAATGCATTTACTTCACTGCACGAGGCCGACGCAATTACTTCACAATGTGCAATTTATTTTGGATCGCTTGACCGAATTTTAACGTTTTTAGCAGCAGCAGCGGCTGTTTTGTTTTGTTGTTTAAAAACATCTGCGGGTCGATATTTTTGCAACTGAGCTTGTGTGCGCTGCGGCGGTCTCTGCACGTTGCGGCCAGTGATGCCCCTTATGCAATGTTGTGGCTAGATTTAAACAATTTTCGAGTTAGTTAGCGACAATATATAATTTTATTTTTAACATTTAGCTTGAACATGTGGATATATTTGCTTTAACAAATTATTTAAAACAAGGAGAAATATTGGATAATTAAAAAATTGTTTCAACCAATTACAGCTATTTTCTTTAATATAAAATTCTGACAGCACTGGTTGCTACTTGGCTCCTCATACGACATTAAGGGTACTCAAAATTCAGCTGTTCATGCGCGCTCGCAAACGCCGGAAATATTAGGGGTGTTCTTTTAAGCTGATGATTTCAAATAAATATTTCGTTATTATATACTTTTTAAATAAAAAGGCAAAATATAATAATATTAGTCAGCAAGCAATAAGTCTTAGCAAATTGATTCCCAAACGCTCATACCAAAAATCAGGGAGTTCTGAAAATAAATTGTAGAACATAATGATTAATTCCCGAATCTATTACAATTTAACTTAACAAATATACATTTTAACATTTTAATATAATTTACAGTAAACTTCAAAAGCTTGCGTGAATTTTCATATGTTTACATCGACTCAATTTGGTGACCACTGTACTCTCCTGTCCGCATTGAAACTGGTTTGGAAAGCTTTCACCCGCCAGCTTTTCACTCATATCGGGTGGCAACGTTTGGGTTATATCGCAACTTGGTCGTCGCTGGTTTTTGGTCTCGAATTTGCATTGCGCAAAGTGCAAAACTCAGCGGAAAAAATCAAGCAACATCATCATGTCGTTTTGGAGCCACGTACTAACTGCCTTTTTGGCACTGGTTCACATCCTTACTGATCGCCTGCTGGAGTTCGCCTTGGGATGGTATCTGGGTCCTTTCAAACGGGTTCCGGGTCCGCCGAGTCTGGAGCTGCAGGTGTTGCTGAGCAAAAGCGCCGTGGAGCTGGCTCAACTGATAAGGGAACGCAAGACCCGCAGTTACGACATAGTTAAGGCCTACTGTGAGCGAATCGAAACCGTTAACCGGGATCTCAACGCCGTGGTGGATGGACCATTTCCGGAAGCCCTGGATCAGGCACGCGAAATCGACAGGAAGTTGTCCAAAAAGGAGTACAGCGATGAGGACTTCCGACGGCAGCCGTTCCTGGGAGTGCCCTTCAGCACCAAGGACAGTACCGCTGTGGCAGGAAAACTCCACACTTTGGGTCTTCTGTCCCGGAAATCTGAACGTTCGGCGACGGATGCAGAGTGCGTGCGGCTCATGAAGGAGAGCGGTGCCATTATCATCGCCACCAGTAATGTGCCCGAGGTGAACAAGTGGATCGAGTCCAGGAATATGCTGATTGGTGGAACAAATAATCCCTATGATCTCCGAAGGTCTGTGGGCGGTTCCTCAGGTGGTGAAGCTGCTCTCATTGCCGCCTGCTGCACGGGCTTTGGCCTGGGAACCGACATCGGCGGCTCCATAAGAATACCTGCCTTTAACTGTGGCGTCTTCGGGCATAAACCGACTGCTGGAGCAGTCAATATGAACGGATGCACATTCCGGACGGGCAAAGAAAAGGAAACAATGGTTTGTGCCGGACCCATGAGCCGATTCGGCCGGGATTTGCTGCCCATGATGCAGGTTCTCGTGGAGCCTTCGCTGAAATCAAAGCTGAAACTGGATGAGCAGGTGGATCTGAAGCGCCTACGTTACTTCTATGTGTCCTCCAATGGCATGGCCCAGTGCAATCCCGTCAACAGGGAAACGGAGAGGGTTATGTACAAGATCCGGAAGCATTTCGAGAGTGTCAGCGGAGAAGAGGTGCGACATGCCAACATACCCAATACTAAGCTGACCGGCAAGATGTGGCGCTACTGGATGACTCAGGAACCGGCCAACTTCAATCTGTTGCTGGGAAACGGTGCCGAGCTTAATCCGTTTGTGGAACTCTTCAAGAAAATCCTCGGGCAGAGCGACTACAGCATGGCTGCTATCTATAGTCTGATTGACAGTGTCCTGCCCAAGGAATCGGAGAGATTGATGAGGGAGGCTACTACCAAGTGCAAAAGGGCTGTGGAGGAGCTGCTGGGCGACGGTGGAGTCCTGTTCTATCACAGCTCTCCGCGGACAGCACCCTTCCACTACTACCCGCTGGTCAAGTTCAACGACTTTGCTTACTTTAGCCTCTTCAACGTTCTCCGCTTGCCGGCCACTCAGGTTCCCATGGGTCTCGACTCGAAGGGGGTGCCTCTCGGCATCCAAGTGGTGGCCAATCCCAATAACGAC
This sequence comes from Drosophila trapezifrons, assembly GCA_018874455.1. Taxonomy (NCBI): domain Eukaryota; kingdom Metazoa; phylum Arthropoda; class Insecta; order Diptera; family Drosophilidae; genus Drosophila; species Drosophila trapezifrons. The sequence continues at coordinate 10,707 of JAEIIF010010419.1, forward strand.
AGGCTGTGCCTGGCGGTGGCCGAGGAACTGGAGCGAACATTTGGCGGATGGGTGCCGCCATTTCCACTGAAACAATAGATATTTATAAAAAACGATCAAATTATTGTTAAACTTTTGTAATTTAGGTGTTGGTAACCGCTGGAGACTGTCGCTTGTGGCCTTGTTACAGGGAAATAATAAAACTATACTCTTTTTTACTAAGATTGTAGCTTTTCTTTGTCTTTTTACAGGTATTAAATTCGTTCAGATCGGATATATATATCTGCCATAGAAAAGACGAGGAATAACAACAAATTTACACTGAAAATATTTTCGATCTCGTTAAAAATACCAAGCAAAATCAAAAATGTGCGTGATTTTTACGTTTTCCGCCAACGGGCACACTGAAAATTCCGCGCCACAACGACTTTTACCAAAATACCGAAAAAATAGGAAAAGATCGCGGTATGTTTCGATTTTTCGAAACTGGGCACACTTATTTATTTTTTAAAAATCGATTTATCGATTTTAGAGCAAAAATTACGGAATTTTTGCTCTGTAATCGATAAATCGATTAAAATATCGATAAATCGATTAGAGTGACGTCATTTTTGCTCTAAAATCGATAAGTCGATAAAAGTGACGAGATCTGGCAACGCTGCGCGCGCAATTTTGAACGCGGCGCGAAAAAGCTAAATTTTTAAATCTTTGTATTTTTTTTTCGGAAAGCGAGAACTATATTTTTAAATTGGCTTTATAATAATAAGTTACATTTAAGAAGATAAATATAAAAAGTGGCTCGACTTCTTCGATAGTTTTGTTTGACGTCAGCTAAACTCTTATCGACGTGCATTCACTCCTTTTACGAGATAAGAAGAAGCATAGTTCTTCCATCGTGTTCTAAAATTTAAAATCGTGTTTTATTGGCTTTATTTTAATATTAGTGCGTTAAAAAGAGTGACATTTTAGTGTTTTATATTAACATTTAGTGATTTATAAAGCTGTACTAACGGACCTGTGGTATTTACCTGTGTTATTCGATAGCAGTCTTGCCAAGAACAAAAATTAACAGGTTCATTCTGCTATATTGAGCTTTCCATTAATAAGCTGGTATATCCCCCTTTCTGTAGGTATTGATTAGAAATCCAAAATCTTCGAAGGTCTTCCCCTAGCTGCAGCCATGTAGTAGGACCTTTGAACCCTGTTGCCTGGCTGTGATAAATGGATCTGGTGTCAGGAAACACTTAACCCGCAAACTTCCAGGGGCCTGGGATTTTAGTTGGGGGTTCGAAGATGTTGTCGCGCTGTCAACAATTAATTTGTCCACACACACACGAACACGAACACACACTCACTTCGCACATTGACAACTTTGGGGAGTGGAGTAGTCCCGTTTCTTGGGGATTGCAGGAGCAGGATGTGCAATGTGCGTGCTCGAGCCCTTCACATCTCTTCATTCAACCCCCTGTTGTCACATCCTTGGCAGAGGGTATTATAATTTGGGACAAAAGTTTCCACCGAGCCTAGTCGTTATAGATTGCATCTATGCAATATAGAGTCCATAGCACGCCAGTAATTGTAATAATCTTAAATAATAGTATAATTAAAGGCAAGCCTTATTAATCAAGTACGCGACTTGAAATCAAGTTAAATTAGAGGAAACATGTATTCTTTTTGATGAGCATCACCTGGCTAATCGATCTAGCCATGTTCCATGTTGTTTCAATCTGAATTTGTTCACTCAGGTTAAAACTATCCTCTTGAACTAATAAGACTTGCAAATTAATATGAACAACAAAATATATCTTGCCGTTTTTAAAGGTATATACCTGCCCAACTCTAAAATTAATTAACCTGAGTAGGTATTGCAATCTTCGATAGCAAAAGCTACTCTCCTTATCCCATAAATTAGGTGCAACACGGAGGTGACTTTTCACCCCTGTCTCGTCTGGATGGTTGCCTTTGTCTAATTCAATGCTCCTCCACCCCGTCTGGATTCACCTCTTCGTCCGGCTTGGTTCCGCTGACCAAGCGGCAAATATGCCTTAATATTCGGAATGGATCGGCAAAAGTCAAGTGTGGGCGCGTGTGCAATTGTCCAAGTATTACGACTTTTCCTCTCATTGCCTGCTTTTGTTGTATGTCGCTTCTGTTTATGTCCTTTGCCTTGTTTTCGTTTCGGTTGTGTTTCTGTTTTTGAAATATTAACGACGCCCTTTTGCTGTTTTTTTGTTGGCCCCCGTTAGCCCCTCATAGTCTCAGTTCATAACTTTGCTTTCAAGTGTTTTTGCCTGCATTTTATGTATTTGCCGGGATTATCTTTCCACAATGGATTTCACTCCCAGCCACACCACAATATTGTATGTAAATATGGACATGTGCGTGTGGGGCGGAGCCGCTTCCGAGCTGTAAAAGACTTTGTCAAGGGGTCTTAATAGAGGCAAAGATGGAAAAGCTATAAAATAGTGTTTATCTTCATTCCAAAAGCTGGTCAATAACTAATAAAATATACCAGAATAATTATCTTTACTATTCTGAATTATTGCAAATTCTTTAAGCTGATGTTTTTATGTAAAAAAAAAAACGTTTGGAAAAGATGTCTCTGCGCTCTAAACTTGCACATTCCTTTAAAATATTCGATGTTATCCTTTTGGTTCTCAAATGTGAAATTATGAACATGAGAGAGGAGAAAAACGTGGCAGATATTCAGTATCCGTGCTTCCTGGCCGGGCCTTTGACAAATCCACAAATCCAGCCACTAAACAGCAATTTTTTATGGACTCACCGGCCATCCCCGACCAAAGCACATTTGCCTATGCAAAAAAAAGTAGTTGGACTTTGTTCTTTTTTTTTTATATGATTATTTGCTGTAGGAAAAACGTCTACATTGTTGGAATTCCTTTTGCGAAAATTGCCACGTGACACAAAGGCGTCTGGAGCACACACAGAAAGCGCCTTTTATTGGCCTGACTCCACCAAATGTGGTTGGGTCCGGTCGGGTGGCGGTGCTGGCTTTGTGGAGTTCGTAGTGGGGCTCGTAGGGCTCATAGGGCTCGTGGTGCTGCTGGCCCAAACACAATAGGCCCGAAAATGACGTTGCAACAATTAATGTGAACAGTTTTGCAGTCGTCCTCGACGCTGTCGTCGTTGTTGGGCGTGATTTATAACGTGCATAAAATTTGCGGTCCCTGGCAAGCACCTACCCGTCCGAAATGCCACAATGCCAGGCCCCAAAAATTTGTCAAGGGGCATTTCGGACAGAGCTGCGTTTTCCAAAAGATCTAGTTCGGTTCGTGATTGATTAACTAAGAGGGAGTGGAGTCTATATTTAAAGGGGGAACACACATATAATTTCAATATAAATTATACATTTTCAATGATTGATCTTAAATATGTGAAGAAAAGAAAATACAACGATGTTAAGGCCAGAAACAACAAATATTCGCAAATTCCTTGCACTTTATTATTATTATAATACAAACTAGTATATTATAAATAAACCGGACCACCTAAGACCTTGAAAATAATTTATTATAATATTAAATACAGTTAACTTCTAAAAAACACTCTTCATTTATCATTAATCAATTAAAAATTCGTATATATTGCCACATAAACGATACCAAAAGATTAATTAAGGCATTTCTGGTTCATGTGAACCAGTCAAGTTCCCTTCCAAAAAGAACAACTCTGATCTGATGGTGCTTTTTGTGGTTTTGGGACTCTCCACTTACCACGCCCCCTTCGTAATTTATTGATAGTTGCCAGTTTCAGTTTCGCCTCTAATAAGCTGTCCCTTTCCTCCAAGTTCTCGTCCTACTTCATTCCATTATGTCTGGGGTGCATATTTGAAAACTATTCCCACTGTGTGATAATTTATGTGGCCGAATACAAATTACATAATCGTTTTGGCCGTTTATGCAAATTAATTGAAAACTTCTCCCGCAATCCGACAACCCCTCTCTTATCTCCCTTGTTGTTTTCTTTTTCAATTTGTATTCTTCGCAAATCTTTGTCTGCATTTTACTCGTCGGCTTTTTCCCTGTTATCCTCCTGTTTGCCCTTTTGGCATTTTGCAGTTTGTGCAATTTTTTGCTTTCCAATTTACAATAAAATTCAATAAGGTGTTGGGCATGGACTTAATGGAGATTGACTGACAGTAACTGCCAAATGTGTTCCGGGGATTTGTTCGTGTGTATGTCCTTCTGTTCGTGTGAGTAATGCAATTTTATGTATTGGTTTGTGTGTGTTTTTGGGTGTCTTTTTGGGTAAATCTAAGTCTGGCTCTAAGTCACATCGATTTGTTTGAAAAAAAACTCAGAACCTGAGTTTGAAATTGCATAGAAATATTGTGTTAGCTTTGATCCAGTTGAATATTTCAATTTTTCTTCAATTTAAATTAATCTATTTTAATAAATCTACCTTTTCCTTTAGATATTAGTCCCATTGGGTCTTTAAATTATATTGAAAGCATGCATTTTATTATTTTAGACTTTGGTTTATGGAAAAAGCTTTAAGCCAGTTGAATATTTAATTTTTATCTGAAGTTTTTCATTTATTATTTGCATAAAATAGGCTACAGCTTTGATGAATTCGTGTCTCTGTGTTAGTCATTAGTCCCAATTAGGCTTTTAATTGTACATGCAATCCTTTCTGCAGCTTTTAATTGAGCTTGTACGCTTTTTACGCTTAATAACAACTCTAAAAGTAAGTTCATGTATAATTTTGAGTGCTCTTTACATATAGATATTTAAATACTTATTAAGTGGCCAGTAATAGAATTTATAATATTTATCATTTATAAGTAAATAGCAAGCATGGTTTCGTTTCCTTTTAAATGGTGATAATATTTTAACAATCATCAATTTTAAAGATTAATCTACATATTTAATCATATTTTGTTTTTTGAAAAGGGTTTTGTATTTTTAATATATGCCGAATTAATTTTATTTGTTTTTAGAATCTTACAAACTTTCCGTGCTGCTTAAACTAATTTATCTAGTTTATCTTTTTTAACATAGATGGACTTTCATATTTTTATGCTCCTTCTTTCTGCCCATGAAAGTGCCGCTACTTTCATTATTGCAAATGCCATGGCAACACTGGATGACAGCAATTTTTAACACGCATACGCACTGTTGCACTCGCATAAAACATAATGTCTCCATTTCAGTATTATCTCTCGCCACTGCCCTCTTTCCCGTTTCAAGGAAATGGAGAATTTTTTAATTTTTAAAACTAACAAATATAACAAATTGCGAGGGCTGAGAGCTGAGAGTTGGGCGTTGCAGTACCACCAAGTACTACTCTCCTCCGTGTTACAACCTCTGCACAATCAGCAGAAGTCAGCCAGCTATGAACAAAAGTTAAACAGACAAAACAGAGTGCAAAGTGGCGGAGGAAGGGACAGAGGGACAGTGGGTGGCTCCAAGCAGTTGACATTTATAAATTTCACACGCAGGGCGCGTGAAATGGCGACGCCATTTTAAAGTTGAAACATTTGCGTAATTAGCAAGTAGTGACTTTGGCGCTGGTGGCAACCCTGAAGGTGCAACAGCGCATTAAACCAAAAAAAAAAAAAGAAAGAATAAAATAAGAAACCGAGGCAGCTCCGCCATTAGGACAAGTCAAGGGAACAACTTTAAGTGCTGGCGCAAATTACGTACGAAGAACTTAATTAAATTGTAACCATTTCTCTGTTTTTTCCTCGTTCTGGGTGTTTTTTTTGTTGGCCGTGTTGGCTTTTGGCCAAATGCATGTTTGCAAACTGAAGCGGCTGACAATTAACTAATGTCAGCGGCGCAAAAGTTTTTGGTAAGAGATGCGGGTGGCTTCCGCTACTTGTGACTCGGGATGCTGTTGTACTTGTTCTGCAATTCAAATTGAACACTCTGAGCATGAACAGGGTTATATTGTACATAAAAAGGGGTAAACAGAAGCAGCATTATATCACCTAAAATCATAATTTAATAGTTTGTTAGTTATGGTATTATGATACTGTATTAAAAACTTCATTAATTAGAGTTTTCATTGGAGGCTTGGCAGCAACCATAGGATTTTATGTAAGTGGGAGCAAGACGACTATACGAACTTTCAATAATATACACAAATTGAAAGAAATAATAAGGCAGCAACTTAGATTTTATTTTCTCGCTGAAATACGGTCAGTAAGGATCTGCCTAAAACTTATTTATATGGCTTAATAATGTTTACATCTCATTTAATTAGATAAGTATATATATTACTATACATGTTTATCGTTCTTTATCTTTCTATAGTTTATCAAGTCCTTTGCCCTTATTGAATCGCTTCATTTATCATTAACTTGGCTTTAATGACATCGTTGAGCAATCCACTGACATCTGTCTGTTATATTGTGCGTAAAGTCATGCGATAAGCGATTTTTTTTTACCACCCATACTGTCCTGACTCTCCTGACATTTCGGTTAGCAGTAAGTGAGCATTATCAATCGCGAATCGACACCGCCACCGTCATGCGAATCATCATCGTCATAATGGTCGCTGGTCGCTGGCACGTTTGTCGCTTTATGCCGTCTGCTTATGAGCATTATATCTGCATTGTCACCTTGTTGGTGGCCATTTAACACGGATGGGGCGTCCCCTTCCTGAATCGTGGGCTTCTGGCTCTTGGCTCCTGGCTCCTGGCCTCTGGCTCCACCCCTCCACCTCCATCCCTCTTATCGCTTTCACTGTTTCGGATGGTAGGAAGCCGTGTATTCCCTTTGCCAGGGATTTAAGCACATGGCTGTCATCGTTACTGTTACGGCCACACCTCCCATTCTCGACCTTCCTTGTCGTGTATAAAAAGGACTTCCTTTTGTTTCGTTTTTTTTTTGTATATGGATTCACTTTTCGTTGGATTGAAGCAAGAGATTTAACTCTGTGTCCGATTCAATTAGTGAATGGGACCAGAGCTAGTCATTTGAGTGGGTATTATTGCTGGGATCCCAGGAGAACTTAGCTGAGACTGAAAATTAGATTATAGTTTTCATTTCATAAAGAAACTTGTTGTTGAAAAGTTGAAAAAGCAAATGGTATAGCCTGCTTGGAAATTTTATTTTTTTAATATTAATTCTATTGGTTTGTTTTAATGATTTTAAGTCAGAAAATACAATTTTCCTATGTGTAGATGAATGCCGATTTCAGCGAAATAAAAAAAGTGGACCAGGGCAAGCTTCACAGCCAGGCTAGCGTGCTCGTTTGAGTGGAATCACTTAATGGTTTTATGCGCTTATCATTACCATCCCAGAGGCGGCGGGCTTGCTTGAAAGGATGGCAAATGGCCAGGACCCCTTTGGAAAAGACAGAGCCAGTGGGAGGGAGAGACGCGGTTGATTCAATCAAATTTGTGTGTGCTGTGGGTTGTTCGCGTACATTTTTATCTGGCGGATGTTTGGCTCGCTGTCAGCGCTAAAAATGTTTGCGCCCCGTCATTGTTTTAATGCGAAACACACACAAACGCTCGCGTTGAACGCAGTGCGATTTCTGCGCCTAATGTTTCACTTTTTGGAGCGTGTCGACGGAAAGGTGAAAGGTCGCGGGGCGCAGACCACAAATAAGGAAGTAATATGTCGCCGCCATCATGGCCATCAAATCCAGACGAGGGTTTGTCCCCCATTGCTTTCGTCCTGGTGCTGGCATTTGTTTGGTGCTGTTCCGTTAAGTTTTCTGGGGTTCAGGTCCTGCGCCCGATTTAGTGGATCCTGCATCACACAGAGATGAATTTCTATGTTTTGTCAGTACCCGCGACTAAATGTTAGTTATGGGGTACCAGCCAGACAAACAACTGTGACCATCTCCACACTCATAAAAAAAAACCTCAAAATATCCTTTAAATCTAGAAATATCTTTCTTGAA
>JAEIIF010010434.1:0-25278 GCA_018874455.1 Drosophila trapezifrons
TCGCGCTCAGGAATCTTCCCTTCCTAGGGATAAACAGACCTCTCCGTTGGTCTAGCGATACGATAGAATAAGATTTTCATGTTAGCTACCTAAGCTAGGTCTTTAAAATAAAAATCAGTTTGAAATATCAACTCGAGAAATGTAGACGCTTGCTTTATTTGCAGTCTCTCTTACAAAAGTTGTTTAAAGGAATAAACATAAAATCCAAAATAATTTTCATACAATTTCTAGTTGTAAAAAAAAGTATATATTTCATGTAACATTTTCACTTAAGCCTAAAACGCGTTCTGTTCGCGGGTCAAGAGCCCTATGGGTAAAAATAACAAAAGAATACGTTTTGAATTCATTTAACTTATCTCTACAATATTTTATACAATAATCTACCGATGACTAATATTAATGCCACTGCTCATGCAGTAAAAATCAGATTTTGTATCTTATAGCAAAGCGATTCGCCATTACTCGCTGTTGACCAGCTCGAACCACTGCCTCATTGCCTCGCTGAGCACCAGTGGCAGCTGGTTGAGGTCGCGGACGATCACATAGTAGGGGAATGGGAAACTGTCCAGGTAGGAACTGATGTTCACGGATCCATCGGCATTAACCGCCACATGCTGTATGTCCAGAATGGAGTTCTGAAAACACCTGTGATTAGTACTGGCCTACAAGGTATTTCCTCAAGCTAATTACCTTGTTGTCCGGATTGTCGATTATAATGTACACCAGGAAGATGCGCTGCAGCCGCGCCAGCTTAATAGCGTTCTTGACCTTCTGGGCGCCCTCGCTGAAAATATTCCGACCATCGCTGAGCACCAGCAATAGGTTCTCGAACAGGCCATTGTCGCCGCCGAGGCCGCTCTCCTCCGCATTGGCAGTCCGTATGAAGTCCAGGAGACCGGCAATCTTTGTCTTGTCCTGGGCAAAGTTCAGGGCGTTCACCAGGCGCGGCCCATCGAACTGCTCCGTATGGTTCAGGATAATCTGCGCTGCCTCGCCGAAGGACACGATGCTTAATCGTCCGCTTTCAAGCAGGGTGAGTGCCTGGGACACCAGCGAGATGGCCTCCAGCGTGAGCGTTTTGGAGTTGTTGTGGTGCATCGACTTGGAGTCGTCGATGGCGATGGTGATCTTGTAATCGCGCTGCGCCGGCTTCGTGCGTCGCAGCCAGATTTTGTCCTTGCGAAACTGTGAGGCGATGTACGGAATGATCTTCTTCATGTTGATGCGTCGCCCGGTGCGGTAGTCGCCCTTCAGTCGCGTGCACTTGGTGGGCTCCAGGATGAGGCGCAGCTGCTCGCAGAGCTCGCGGGCATTCTGGGTCATTCGATTGGAGATGCTCTGCCAGCTCTCGTAGTCCTCGTGCAGCGGCTGTGCCTGATATACAATTAGTTCGAACCATAAATACCTTCTAGCCAAACTATCTTTTGGTGGTTCTTACCCCCCGGAATGTCGTCAACTGCTGGTGATACTGCTGCCTGAGTTCGATCTGCTCTGCTGAGCTCAGCTCCTCCGCGTGCGAGCTCTTGTCCAGCAGGAGTTCAGTGCTGGGCAATCAGGGAAAGATATTTGTTAGTTTATTGTCAGAATGAATAAAACGAACAAGCCGCAACTCACTTGCTGTGCGCCGTGGTCTCCGCACTGCGAGGAACTGTCATCGTGGGCACCACTTCGCCCTCGATCTCCATGCCCTCGGGGGTTTCCAGGCGTTCCTTCGACTGATCCGTCTTGGAGGGTTTATCCGACTTTTGCTCAGTCTTTTCGGCACCCAACTGCTCGAGCTGAGCATCTTCCTCTGGATCGGCTGCGGGCTCTTCGGTTTCCATTAATTCTTCAACATTCTCCGCCTCGGTTTCCTCTTCGTTTGTTGGTTCATCCTCCTGGTGCTGTATCTTCTTCGACTGCTCTTCGGTGGCATTGTCCAGGGTGGTTTTGTCACTGTTTTTGGGCTCCTTGACATGCTGGTACTCCTCAGCCTCTGCCTGATCCGTGGGTTCCGGCTTCTGCTGATCGGTGTCGTCCGTCTCCTTGGACTCCTTCAGCTGGTCAATTGTCTTGAGCTGCTTTAATTTATTCATTTCCGCTTCGCCTGCAGTCCAAAATGGAATTAATTATTAATGGGTTTAATTAGTAAAAGATTTGGAGGAATTTAGCAGATTTGAAGCTCTTGCTTACCCAAGGAACGCTCTTCGTTGGTTTGTCCCTGCTTGCGCTTCTCCTGCGTCTGCCTTTCGTTCTTGCGCTCCTCCTGGGACACCGTTTCCTGGGTTTCAGCCACGCCCTGATGGCCGCCATCGTTGGTCTGTTGAAGTTTATTTAGTTAAGTAATAAATCAATTATGGGTAAGGTTCCCCCCAAACTTACATCGTTCTCGGCCTGACCGACGCCATCCTTCTCCTCGCCAGTTTCCTGTTCGTCAAGCTTTTGGTCTTGCTTGATATCCTGGTCCTGGGGCTGCACCTGATCCGCCGAGCTGCTCTGATCGGTCTCCGGCATGGATTGCACGTTTTCCTCTTTGCTGGCCTTGTCCTTGGACTGTGAGTGCTCTTCCGGCTTCTCCTCGCGCTTCTCCTCTTCCTTGGAGTCTTCAGCGCCATCTTCCGGCTTTGGTTCGTCTTCCTCCTCGAGTTCGCCCCGTGTCTGCGTCTCTGGCTCTTCCTTTTCCTCTTCGGGCGTTGCCTCGTCGCCCTCGTCGTCTTGGCCTTCTTGAGCTGGCTGGGTCTCGGTGCCCGCCTCATCTTCATCGGAGTCGCTGCCATCGCTCTGGGGATCGTTGCCCTCCTCCTCTGCGGCAGGTTCCTCCTCGGCATCCGCTTCGGGTTCCTCGGCCGGCTGCATGTTCTCCTTCATGGCATCAATGTCGAAGGGATTCTCGTCTGTGGGCTGCTCCTCCGGGTCGTCGTGACCCTCGTCCACGTTGTTCATATCCCCAAGGTCCATTTCCTCGGGCTCTGGCGGCTCCTCCAGCTCGTTGTGCATGGCATTCGTTTGCTCGTCATCCATTTCGGGATCCTTCATGTCGTCAATGTCCTTGGCCTGCTCCTTGCGCTTATCCTCGCCACTCGGCTCGTTAGTGGCATCCAAGCCGTCCTTCTCGTGCTCGTCCTTGCCGTCCTCCTTGGCCGCATCGTTCTTGGTGTCCAGATCGTTGTGATCGTCCTTCTCATCCTTGCTGCCTTTGCCCTGATCCTCCTCGTTCATCTCGGGCTCCTCCTCTTCCTCGGGCTTCTCCTCCTCGTCATCGCCCCATATCTGGTCGTCCAGCTTCTCAGCGCCTTCCTCCGTCTCGCCCATCTCCTTGTTGAGATCCTCCTCCTCTTCCGACTCTCCACTGTCGTCCTCCTCGGGTTTGTCCACATCCTGCATCTTGGCATCGAAGTCGTCGCTCATTTCGATGCCCTTCTCCTCCTTGCAGTCGGGCTCCTGCTTGTCGCCGTCGTCCTTGCGATCCTCCGGCCGCTTGGCATCGTCCAGCTGATCCTCGGACTCGATCTTGTCGGAGGCGTCGTTCTCCCCGGTGCCATCCTCCAGGCCGAAGCCCTCTCCGTTCTTCGAGTCCTGCTTGGACTGTCCCTCCTCGTCTTGCATGAGATCGGGCGGCACACAGAAGCCCTTGCTGCCGATCTCCACGAACACGGTCAGCACTATGGACAGCATCTTGGCGGAGACCTTGTGGGTGGCCAGCTGCTGCAGGAGCAGGTAGTCGGCCAGCAGTTGGTACTGCTCCAGAATGGGCAGCAGGGCGATGGCACGCCGCACGCAGACCAGCTTGTCCTGGCTCTGGGCATCGGCGTGCTTGAGCACGAGCAGCACATTGGAGAGCTTCAGGAGCACACGGGGCAGGCTAAGCATTTGCCAATCGGAGGTCAGTTCCCCAGTGAGGCACTTCTTCAGATGCTGCTCCCGCAACGCCTCCTGCGACTCCTGATCCTGCAGCTCCTTCGCGTCTCCACCATTCTGTTGATCTTCCGGCTTGGCGTGCTGCTTGTAAATCTTCTGCAGCGAGATGAGCACACTGTGGGCTATGTTGGCCAGCTCTGTGTCGGCATTTGCCAGATCTATGGTCTCTGGGACGATCTCAGCCAGCTTCTCTGCTCTCAGGTTGGCCAGCAGTTCCACAAGTGGCTGCGCCACCGGAAGATCGTCGTTCTGATGACCCGCTCGAAGTACTTGCAACGCCTTCTCTATGATCTGCAAGATCTGCTGATAGTTCTTCTCGTAATAGTCCAACTTTTCTCTGGACAGGAACTCCAGACTCCCAGCGTTGAGTTCGCTTAGCAGCTTTTGACTGCTGCTCAGGATCTGCCTGCTTAGGTCCTGGAGTTCGGTTTGGGCCAGGGGAACACTCCTTACCAGTATGCTGTTGCCACTGTTTTCCCTGATGGAGCTTGGGGCGCAGCTAAGCAGCAGTTGCCATTGCTTTAGCACGTAGTAAATCTGGCAGAGATTACGCTTGAGCAGAGCAGCCGCATCTGCACTTCTGGCAAAGCTCAGCGTACCAGGATCACTCTGCGCCTGCGGAACTATCTCAGCCAGCTTTCGCAAGCCCTCCAGGGAGTTTCGCAGCTCATGCAGCTCCTTGGTGGATCCAGAAAGCTGCTCCCGCTGCTGCTGCACCAGGAGGAACAGATCCACGGCAAAGCCCTTGATGCGTTCGATATTGGGAGGTCCCAGCTCAGACAGGGGAGTCAGCATTATGTTCTGGAGGAGCTTCAGCTTGAACACGCTCTTCATGTAGTACAGGTCCAGGTGCTCATTCAGCTCCTGGGCACTGGGATGCAGGCGTGGCAGCATGGCCCGAATGGAGTAGGGCGGCAGCTGGAAGTCCTCGAACTCGCTGCGTAGCGAGAGCTCCATGAGACCGGTCTTATAGCTGGCTCCCAGCCGATGCAGCATCTTGAAGAGATCCGTCAGGGCCTTGCGCTTCTGCTGCAGGATCTGCTTGGCCTCCTGCTTCTGCTGGGGCCTCTCCTTCGACCGATCCACGTTCAGGGAACGCAAGTGCTCGCATCGCTCCAACTGGCTGGCCAGCAGGTCATCCAAGTCCGTGATTAGCTCGAAATAGGGCACCTGCCCCAGGGTCTCCTTCACAACATGACGAGCGGTTCGGAAGTGCTTGTCCAGGCGCTGGAGCAGTGAGTTCTCCGACACAAACTCAGGCTGAATGGCGTATCTCTCCAGCAGCTTCTCGCTGGCCACGAACTGCTGCCGCTCCGTATTCAGATACTTCATCTTGTTGTAGTTCCTCAAGCCCTTGCCCTTGTCGCTGCCAAAGGTGTAGTCCCTGGCCGTGGAATCCTTGGGCTGGAACACCTCGCTGATCTTCTCCTGCAGCGCCAGTCGGTACTCCTTGAGGAACTTGTTCAGGTTGCGGTGCACGCTGGCCACGCTGTTGCGCATGCTGAAGTAGCTCAGGTCCTTGCTGTAGCTCTGGATCTTCACGAACTCCTTCAGTTTCTTTTCGATGGGCGACCGCCGCAGTTTCACAGCGTCTGCAACCTCGCCAGCGAACTGGGAGAAATACAGCTGAAGATTGTGCAAGGCGGCGATGAGGGGAGGCAATCCTTCAATCTTTCCCGCCCGCTCCACATTGTGCAGATACATCTCGAAGCCGTGGAGCAGCTGAAGGCGAATGTGGAAGTCGCCGTAGCAGGAGGCCTCCACAAACTGTCGCAGTATGCGCACCACTTGAGGCAACTCCAAGCGTTGAGCCTGTCCCAGGTCCTGGGCGTCCAGCAGCTGCTCCTGGGCAAAGCGCTGTTCCGCAAACTTAATGTCCGTATAGGACTGATCCAGTTGCTTCTGGTGGAGGAACTGTTGCAGGAGGTTGTAGATGAAGAACCAGTAGCGATAGGCCTGCAGCTCCACTTGGGCCGCCGTCTGTCCCAGACAATTGCGCCAGTGCTGGAGCTCGAGTCTCGTCCAGCGCTGGACGAACTCGGCCACCTCGACTTCTTCCGTCACCAGGTTGTTGTTCCTGTGCGCCACTTCGTTCCACAGGGCCAGCTTCTGTCGCAGCAGCTGGAAGCCCGTGTTGAAGCGGACAACGGAGGCGTGAGCGGGCAAGCGACGGATGCGGCCGATCACCAGCTTGATGTCCGCCAGGCCGGCATGCTCCGGATACAGTTCCAGCTGCTCCATCACGCGCTTTTCAATGCGTTCCATCACGCCCAGGCAGCTTTGGATCTCACTTATGTTGGAGTCCTTGTAGAAGTCATAGGGAGCACTAGCCACGCCCTCCTCCAGTTCAATATCCTTCAGCTGCCTTTGCTGCAGAGCCAGTCCAAAGGCCAAGCCATTGCAGGCCCTCTCGTCCAGACTCGTGCCCAAGGCGGCCTTGTAGTGGCCATGCAGGTGGGCAAACACCTGGAAGCGTGCTTGGTAGGGAGAGAGTAACTGGAGCTCCGATTCCTTCGAGGACTTGGGCTGCTCTCGGTAATAAACTGGAGTGTGCTGGCCCATCACGGCGATAAAGTTGCGGGCGAGGAAGGCGTAATCCTCCTCGACCACAATCTGGGCCTGCTTGGCCTTGGCACTCGCCTTCTTGTCCAGCTTCAGGACCTGCTCCAGGGTGGGCTGCGAAACGAACTCGGCAAAGTCTTCGTCCAGGCTCGTGGGAAAGTTCTCCTCGATCTCGTGCAACTCCTGCAGCTCCTCGCTTTCCACGCCTCCCTTGGTCCTGGTCACATACAGACTCTCCGCCTCCGCCTTGAGCTGGCAGCGACGCTGCTCCTCCTGCTGCCAGGTCTGGTTGCAGATGCTCAACGCATCGTCGTAGGCCGCAAAGGTGGCCTCATCCATCACACTGCCCAGGGAGATGTAGTTGCTCAGCTCGCCCAACTTGGCCTTCAGCAGGCGGAAGTACTCATACTCGCTGTGGGGCAGTTCCGAGAGCAATGCGTACAGCCTGCTGTTCCTGATCACCAGTGGCTGCTGGGAGGGGAACTGAACGATGTCGGCAATGGTTTCTTGCACTTGCTCCGCCTGCGCAACGCTGCCCGCCTGTTGGACCCTCGCGAAGATCACCTTGAGGGACTCGAAGCCGAATCGCAGCTGGTTCACTGCGCACTTGATGGGCTCCACGAAGTCTTGGTAGTAAGCTGAGTATTTGGAGAGTGTGTGGTGGACGAATCTCTGGGCATTGGCCAGCCAAAGCTCCAGTTTTCCCAGCGCCTCGGTGCTGCTCTTCAACTGCGCACTTGTCGCCGCCTGGGAACCATTAAAGTTACCCCACTCGGATTGGATAAGCAGGAAGAGCTTGTAGAGGGTCTCGCAGTCGCCATTCGAGTGCAGGAAATGCGTGAGATCCTGCACCAGAGCAGCGTACAGACACTGCTCCGGCCGCAATGCCAACTTCTGGGAGAGCTGCTGCTGCCGCTGAAGCGCTACCTTCAGCCTGACCTCCAGTTGGTTGTATATCTCAGCTCCGAAGTGTTTGTACTTCATCACGATCTTCATGAAGTCATAGGTAGTGGTCAGAGTGCTTAGGCAGCCGATATCCTCGGCTATATATTGGTTCTTTAGACGGTTCTTCTCCACGGGATCGATCAGAGGCGCATGGGTGAGCAGGCAAAGCTCTAGAGCTCCCACCAAGGCGTTGGATAGTGAAACATTAAAGGCGGTTGTCATGGAGTCCACGGTGAGTGTATCGTCCTTTAGGTTTTCCAGCACCATTGTCAGTTCCTTGGCGCAGCTTTCGAAGCCTTCGTTTGGTTTCTGTTCCCGCTGGCTTAAATGGCTCACATATTCCACCTCCTGCAGCAGTTGGCAGGCATTTTCCTGGGCCTGTGCCAGACTGTTGACCCTTCCACTGTATCTGGGGCTCAGGAGCTGAGAGTTCTCCCACAGAAGGTGACGGGTTTGCTGCAAAGAGGAGCGCCATTCCTGCAATTCGCTGAGTGGCACCGATCGCAGCTGTCCGTTCGGTTGACAAATAAGGGATAGGAAGACACCCGACAACGGTGGACCCTGATAGGTGTAGCGACTGGAGATATCAGTGCCATCTTCGCCTGAGGGCCCTTGCACGCAGTCCAGACGCGTGGAGAGATTCTCCAGCTGATAGCACTGGATGGAGTTACGATACTGCCTCCGATAAGTGCGCAATCCCTTGTAGCTGCTGCTGATCTGCTGTAGCAATGTGGAAAACTCCTCCTGGCTCTGCAGCTGATTGAGTTCCTTCCTCAGTTCAATCCACGCTCGTTCAATCTCAACGTGGGAAGCACTGTCAAGCGTTCTTAGGCAGTTCCAGAGGTTGCTGTTCAAGGTGAGCAACTGATCAGTGTATAGGGGATTCACTTCCTCGTCGAAGTCCGCGCGTAGAGTTCCCATTAACAGGCGCTCCACGAAGAACTCCCGCAAGGCAGCGAGTAAGAGTGGTGGCGAGTTGGAGGCCACACCATCTGGGTGTATATACGACTGCTTCTCTTCCTGGTCAGCTTCTAAAAGAGCCTTTATACCGTTGAGATCCACCTCCAGATCCAATCCGTTTTCGGTATTGCTTTCGTGGGCCTCCTTTAGTTTGGTTTGCAGTCTCTGCAGGCAAGATTGCAGAGTCTCATTGGACAGGGATCCACACAATTCGAAGGGTTTCAGCTGGAAGCCATGCGTGTGGCTGCGCAGGAACGAGCGCCACTTGTTCGCCTCGTCCGATTGCAGGAGCGACCATCTCTTTAGCCAGGCATTTAGCTCCAAGCTGGCATAGACTGGAACCACGCTGAGCAATGCCTCCAGTTCCTTCAGATCATTGTGAAGTTGGATCTAGGGATAAGGGATATTATTCTCTGATATCTTTAAACATAAATAACCCTTCAACTCACCTGTTGATCCTGGTAGTAGGGCTGGAAGTGGGTGAATTGCTTGGAGTAAATCTTGCACGTCACGTTCAGGGGTCGCTTTGTCTCCTCAATGTACGCCTTTATTTTCATCATGCTCTTCCGAATAGTGAGCATCCGATCAGAAGGAGTCTTTGAGGTCAACTCCAGCACGGGAGACAGTAGGTGCTTCTCCAGCCATTGGAAATGGAGCACCAGCTTGTGCATCAGTGGCACATGAAGCCCATTGTTGTAGAGCAACTTCTGCTGTGCCGTGACCAACAATCGATTGAACCAATGGAAGCGGGTGACCAACTCGGCATACTGCGGCAGTTCCAAGTCAGCTGCTTCCAAGTTCTCCAACAAAAAGCTGTGCAGTCCCTCGAGGAAGCTTGCCAGGTTAAGTAGGAAGTCATTGGCAAACTTCTCGGTCACGTTTTGCTTCTGCAAAGCCTGCGAATACTGCAGGGCATCCATATCCTTGACAACTGTCGCGGTATTGGCGGGAATTGCAGCCACCAGGAGGCGGGCCAGTAAGAGAGCACTCATGTTTAAAGACTTAACCCCCAAGCTGTTGCTTGTATCTGAGGCGTAGTCACGCAGCCTGGGAAAGAGTCGGCGATTCCAGGGCAGATTGACCAGAGAACCCTTAGCGCGGTTACTCCTCTTCTGCAGGCAGGTGTATAGATTTTGGGATAACTCTTGGAGAGATGAGTGTTGCTTTAACCAAGGTTCCAGGTAGAGATATCTCAACTCTAGATCGCCAAAGGCAGATGATTCGTAAAGGATGTATAGGAAGTGCCGAATCAGCTCCTGTGGGTTTATCTGATCCAGTTTTAGGCCCTTCATTTCCTGGAAGAGCGCTGATAGCTGCCTTTCGGGCATAGTTTCAGTTGAAGATCCATCCAGCAGCACTTTCAGAGCCACAGCTTGGAGTTTGACCAATGCCAACGAGTTGAGGTTTCCAGTGCTGAGAATGACGTTGCTTAGGTGATCGTCCTGGCTAGTAATAGAAGTAGTATCTTCCTCGAACAACTCTGTCTGAGCCATCACCACTTCGCGCAGCTTATTCTGATAGTAGGACAATCCATAGCCCATCAAATCCGTGCTGGCGGAGTACACATACACCTCCATGGCGGCGACATAGATAGCCCGCTTCAGTTGGTAACCAATCCTCTTGTAGGCCGCGCTCAGAAAGGCGAACTGGGTGAGGTGCGATATGGTGTAGCTATTGAACTCTGTCAGCTGACTGATGCCCTTGTGGATTTCCAGGATGCAGTCTATAGCCTCCGTTTGGTGCACACCCTGTTCGTGGACAAAGGCACGCATGTCATCCACAGAGTAGCTATCCCTGGACAAGGATAGTTCAATGCAACGGTTGCGCATGGCTCGCGATAGCTCTCCATTCTTGGGATCCACTGTGAGGAAGGCCCGGAAACCTTGAGCCTTGGAAACCACCTCAGCACTGTCCTGGGCACTTATACCTTTCTCAGCAATCAGCAGGCTGCCGTTGGGCTCAAATACAGGATTGAGGCGATCCAGGACAGCCGAGGAACAGAGATTAACATGCTCGAGCAATATAAATTGGCCACATTTCAGCGAGGTCACGATTCGGGAGTCCACCCATTCAAAGGAGCCGCCCGTGTTGAGTGAATCGGCTGACTTGATGTATGCCTGCAGTAGGAAGAGCTGCGATTTGGTATCCTTCAGCTGCTGGAATGCCTCCACTTGGCAGGCCGACGGTGTGGCCTCCAGCTTCTCGATGATCCTGCCAAGTGCTAACAAACGGTCGCTGAACAGCTTGAGTTCATCTATCACGCTGTGTTGCTGGGACTCTAAAAAGGTGGAACGATGCTTAGTTCTGCCTGCTAATAGCTGAGACAATTCCCACTCACCTGTTGTCACCTTGGCCAGGGCATTGTATCTGCTCCAAACGATCCACAACTGCTCCACAAATTCGGTATGAATCTGTTGGACAAAAGCCCGTTGAACGCTGGCAAAGACCAGAGTCTCCACCTTCTTGTAAATCACTTCCAGGTGACGATTCAAATCAATCTGAAAGGAAAAGAGTTAGGCGTTCCAAAGACATATACTGATTAAGACCCAAAGCTGCTCACCTGCTGAAAGCTACCGGTCACCGAGTCATCAATGATGTCTGTGTTACACACCCGATTGGAGAGTAGACACAGGGCATCGATTAGCTTGGTCTTGCCACTGTCCGTGGATCCGCAGAGCAGCAGAGGCTTCTCCATGTGCACGGCCTCGACGATTTGCTTGAGCAGCTGCCTCTGGCTGTCCAGCAGCATGGGAGCCCCCTGCTCCTGTCTTGTGGCCATGTCTACAACATCGCCCTGCTCTCGCTCTAGAACAACATCATTGAGATACACCTTATCCGCTGTCCAATAGAGAGCCACATCCTCGGAAATGGCATTTAGCTGCTCGGCATCGCATTGGAAGACAGCGGAGAAGACATTGCGAATATACAGTTTGTCCTGGTCGCAGCGCATCCGTTGGTAGTAGACCAACTGCATCCTCTCGTAGAGGGTCAGCAGAAAGTCGTGGAAAGCAGATCGAAAAACAGAAGACTTAGAAGCCATGATGTAGCCAGTTTGTGGATTGTGGAGCAAGTCGCACCAGCGGAGAATATCGCGGAGATTGAACTCGTAGGGCCCGCCCTTGTATCCGAATTCCATGGAGGCCACTCCCCGATCGAGCTGCTCTGAAAAGAGCACCAAGCGAGCTGCTAAATCGAAGCTGTTTGTCGGAGCTTTGACTCCTTTTCCTTCGTAAATATCGAAAAGATTTCCCTGGCTGTCCTCATCCAACAGATCCAGGAAATGACGATTTAACTGCTCAAAGTACGTTCCATACTTGACATTCACCACATGCAGGAGATCATCGGTGGTCAGCTTGCGCAGGTAAACTTTGGTAAAGCGATTGAGAAAGGATTGGGGCAATCCCTTGCGTCCGCCGCCTTGCTTCAGGGGATTTTGGCAGGCAAAGATTCGAGTTGATCCTGCCAAGTGGAAGCTCTTGTTTAATTCCGGAATGTAGACCTCGCCACGATGATCCAGCACCGCATTGAGACCCTCCAGCACGGATTGCGGCGCCAGATTCAGTTCGTCCAGCAGGATCCAGGTATTCTTTGCCTTTAGAGCGGCCAACAGTGGACCATCGCGCCACACAAAGCTGCCCATCTGGCGAAGACCCGAAGATTCCACTGCCTCTGAAGCCAGCAGGTTATCCTCAGCCGGCAGATCGGTGCCAAAAAGATCAGCCAGGTCCGTGTGCTCGCAGAGATTGATGCGAACGATCTGATAGCCGATAGCTGCCGCAATGCTCTCCACAATGGACGTTTTTCCCACACCAGGCGGTCCCTCCAGGAGCACGGGTTTGTGGAGCGAGAGTGCGGATAAAAGACGGAATAGGTTCTGCTTGGTGGTGGGGGCATCGAATAAGAAGTCTGCCTTGGCCGGAGACAAGCGCTCCGGATTCACTTCTATGAAAAACGGACGAATGCCAAAGCGCGACTCATCCAGCTGGACCTCAACGCCTCTCTTCTGCAGAACTTCCTCCAAGGAAAACTTCTGGTTCAGGATTGCGCCCGCTTGAGCCACGGCCTCCTTGGTGATCCTGGCCTTGAGCCGCTCCACCTGCTCCTGCGATTCGTGGGGCAGCATTTCCAGGGCATCCAAGAAAATGGTTTCTAGACCGAAAATGGCCTGCTCGGCAAAGCTGAGCCTTCCATTGCTGACCATGTAATTGGCCCAGGCCAAGATGTCGCGCACCGAGAACTTGAATTTCTCGTTAGAGTCGCGGATATGCAGCACTATTTCCACCAGATACTGGGCCACCTTGTGCGTACTGATCCCCTCCTGGCTCCGCTGCTCCTTTTGCCGGCTCATGCAGTTGTAGGCGATCTCGATGAGATCCTCCTTGTTGTCGGAGGGCAGGCACCAGACCTCGGTGAAGCGATTCCTCAGCGCAGGCGAGAGCTCCTTCTTTCCGAAATCTCCACCTGGATTCATGGTGGCGAGGAACTGAAAGCCTGGCTTGGCCTGAACCACAAAGTCCGGATTTACATCCACCTCTGCGACGCCGCCCTTCTCCGCGAGCAGCACCGTGCGCTCTGGCTCCAGGATACAGTTGAGCCGTTCCAGCACCGAGTCCTCGGCAAGGGATATTTCATCAGCCATAAAGTAGGAGCCCTCTTGCATGGAATAGATGAGGGGACCATCGGCCCACTCGAAGAGCTGAGTAGATTCCTTTCCGCGGCAGGGACGCAGTCCTCCCAGGAAGTCCGCTCCTTCGGTGTGCATGTGACAGTTGAGGATGCGCAGCTGGACCTCCGCAATGCTGGCGAGAAGTTGGCAAACAGTGGTCTTGCCGCATCCCGTTGGACCCACCAGGAGGACGGGTTCGTCGAATTCCAAAGCCTTGGCCGTGAGCACAGCCATGCGGGTCATGTTCCGAGTCCAAACAATGTCGCCGCGCAGCTTGAAGTTCCTGATGGCATCTAGAATCCTTCTACTCACCATTGAGGAGCTCTCCCTCTCCGTTTGGACGTCGAACAGCAGCTGCAGATCCAGCTTCTTGCGGAAGTTGGCATGCAGAGTCTTCTCGATTAGCTCGTGTTCATCCTGGGAACGTACCTTGGAGGACAGCACCAGATAGCCCTCCTCCACGAGATGCTGATTCCAGTCATACTTGGTGTCCTCGTGCAGCGTCTTGTCGGCGTGAGTATAGCGATTGCCCCAGCGGAAGAGGTCGCGCAGGGTGAACACCTGCTTGGCGGTATTCTGGCGATGTTGCTGCAACTGGGTCATGCACTGGACCATCTTGCGGGCATAGGAGGGCGGAATCAAGCAGCGCTTCTCCAGAATGGTCTCCAGTTCCACGCGCGGTATGTCCGCGAAATGGAGCTCAATGAATCGATTCTTGAAGGCACGCGACAGTGTCTTTCGGCCGCCATAGAGTCCCGGGGGATTCTGCGTGGCGAACAGCATAAAGTTGGGATGGGCCTTGACCAGCGTCTGCGTCTCCGCAATGTACAGCTCCCTATTATCGTCCAGCACTCGGTTGAGTGCCTCCAGAATGTCCGTGGAGGCCAGATTGAGCTCATCCAGAATAATCCAGAAGCCATGGCGCATGGCCTGCACCAAAACTCCCTCCCGGAAGGTTAGCTTGCCATCCAAATCGGCCGCATATGTGCCAATATACTCCTGGAGATCCGTGTGCTCGTGATTGTTGATCCTCAGACACCGATTGCCACTCCGCTTGGCCACGTAATCGATCAAGCTGGTCTTGCCCGCACTCGTGGGGCCCTGCAGCAGGATTGGCAGCTTTCCAATCGAGATGATACGGGACAGATCCTTCAGGTTCTTCTTCACACTTTCCGTGAGAATGTAGTGGGTGCACGGCTGCAGTTCCAAGTTGCCTGGCTGGATCCAGTAGCCCTCGAAGTCCAGATAGTTCTCGCCCAACTGCGGCAGTTGCTTGCTCAAAACAGCCTTGGCGTTCGACAGCAAGGCATTCTGGATGAGGAGCAGCACCACGTGGTGCGATTCCGGGTCCAATTGGGTGAGGAAACTCAGGCAGAAGCTCTCGTACAGATTCCGCTCGATGGAGCCGCAGAGATTCCGCGCGCAGATGCGTAAACTGCGGCACAGGGTACGCAGCGAATAAACGGGACGATTTCCGAGGCCATCGTTAAGCTGGAGCTCCGACAGCCGGCGCAGGGATTTGTACAGCTGGACGATGCTGTGTACGGACTTCCGCTGGATGCCAGTATTTGCCAGATAGTCGCTCACCAGCAGAGTCAGGTCCGCATCCGTTGTGAGTTCGTCCACGAAGAACTCCGTGAAACGATTGCGTATGCCCACGGGCAAGTCCTTCTTGCCAATGTCCGTGTTGGGATTCATGCAGGCGAAGATGCGGAAGTCCGGATGCCGCTTCACGGGCGTAAAATCACCGCGTTCCAGCAACACCACAGAGCCCTCCGGTTCGAGGATTGTGGATAGGCATTCCAGTGTCTCCGCTGAGGCCAAGTTGATCTCGTCCAGCAGGACCCAATCGCCGTTGCTGATGCAGTTGACCAGGGAGCCGGGTATGAAGGCGAACGAGATGTTGATGCTCTTGTCCAGCTGCATCTGAAGCTTCTGCAGTTTCTCGCGCAGCGTCTGCCAGCGGGGCAGCAACTGATGGCGCTTTAGCTCCGGATTCTTGGCAACCTGCAGGCAGATATTGATCATGGTCCGGATGATCACATTGTGACGACCACTGTTGTAGTGGGTGGCGAAGGCGCGCAGGAACTGCGTGTTCTTCTCCGCATTGAAGGTCCCGCACAGGAGATGCTCGAATTCGTTGCGCAGCGGCTCCAAAACGTAGTTCAGCTCCACGGGCTTAAAGCCACCCACCAGATCCGAGACATCAGACTGATTGTTCATGTTGACCACCACCAGCTTGTGCTCCGTACGCTCGGCGAGATATTGCACCGACGAGGTCTTGCCCACACCAGTTTCGCCCACGAGCAGAACCGGCTCCGAGTGGCTCACACATACGGCAATGCGCTCTAGGATGCAGCTTGCAAGTCGGGTAAAGGAGAAGGTGGACTTCTTGTTGCCCGGCACCTTGCCAATGGCTCGCCTGGTCTGCTTCGTTAGCTTCTGTCGCTTGAGGTCCTGCTCCGAGGTCTCCTCATTCTCACTACTGGCTTCCGGCTCTGACTTGGCCAGCAGGCTGGCTCTTCCGATTTTTATGTGCTCCAGCCCAAACTCGACATCCGGCTTGTACTCACTCGCAAAGTGTTCGCAGCGGGAACGGATTATGCCCAGCTTGGCCCCGATACTTGTGATCAGGGTGATCTTCTCCTTACTGTGTGGCAGATAGGAGCAGAACACATCCACTGCATTTTGGAAGACGAAGTAGGCGCACTCAGCACTAGTAACCGAGAACTGGGAATCGGAGCGATGGCACAGCTTCACCAGATCACGGGTGGACACCAATCGACCCGAATTGGGACTGCCGGACCCAAGGGAGACCTGCTCAAAGGGCAATGCCACATACTTTTCCGTGTTGTCAGCCTTGTCGCCCGATTCCTGCTTCCTCAAATTATCGGCGGATGTGTGATCGCCGCTGGAGAAGGTGAGAAACACATCCACAATACGATTGGCCACCGTGGATAGTTTGGGATAGTTGGTGCTCACGACCTTGCAGAGTTCGTTGCGGGAGAGGGGAAGAATGTTGATGGTGTACAGATATTTATCCAGCAGGGAGTAAAGCGATTTTGTGCTAGAGTTGCTTGCCGATTTGTTGGTTCTAGGGGGACAGAAGACAGAAGAATCTAGTCAGAACTGGATAAAATGTGGCATACGAGACTAGTCTTACCGCACGGTGACAAACAGCTGGAACCCAGGCTCTATTTTCACGGAATCACGGAAACCGGGAACACTGAGACACTGACGCTCTAAGAGACTACTCAGAATGGTGTACGTGTCCTGGGCGGCGGCATCTAAGTCCTCCAGCAGCAACCAGTAGCCATGCATGACGGCCTGAAAAAGAATTCATGGTGAGTCAAAAAATCTGGGAATTAATGTAAAGGGTTTGTGTTTACCTGCGTCAGGACACCAGGAAGCCAAACGAATTCGCCTGGCACATCGGTGCATCGATATTGACCCAGCAACATCTTGCTATCGGTCTGATCTCCCAGTTGAATGCGTAGAAAGCCATTCCTCTGCGTCGCTTCTCCCAGATCGAGGAGCTCTTCGAATGGCATTTCCTCCAATTTTCGCTTGCTACCCGGTGGTGTCTTTCCCTTCTTTTTCTTCGGTATCAGTAGCTGGTCCTCTTCCTCAGCTTTCTGGAGCACCTTTTCCCTAGTTTCAATCTCCTTTGGCTTGGGACAAATGCGTCCCGTTTTGCGGGCCAAATATTCAATGAGCGTTGTTTTGCCGCAGCCCACGGGTCCGGATAGACAAATGGGCTTGGCAGCTGCCACACCCAAGGCGATGCTCCGTAGATTCACCACCGTGGAGTCCACCTTCACAATGCGATCGTAACAGCCGTCGGTGCTGGCATAGAATTCCAGATTCTCCTTGTTAAACGTGGGCAGCAGAACGCCCTCGATGTTGGTCACGGCCTGATTGATTCCCTCCAGCTGCAGGTTGAGCAATTGATCGGCAGCATCTGGACTAAAACTGGTGCTGCCAGTGTTCCTAGCTGCGATCCATGCCTGCTCCTTTTCCCCGTCGAACTCCAATCGCGTTGCAGTGGGAACTTTGTCATTCAGGGCATTCAGCTGGGGAGCAGTCATGTTCGTGAGCATGGCCATGATATGGTTGCAGTAGAGTTGCGTCTTCGGACATGATGGACTGGAGTGTGCGTAAGTGGCAATAAAGCTGGACCAATCCCACAGCTCGCGAAAATAGGGTGTATCGGTTTTGAGCAATTGGTAGCAACATGTGATCAGCTCCAGATCCTCTGGATAGTTGGTGGTGCTACTACTGCCGTTCTTTAGCTTTTTGCTGGACAAACTCTCGGGGCTCTGGCTTTCTCCAAAGGGAGCTGGCTTGCCACGAAAGTAGCTCTTGGCAAATCTGCGGAAACAAAGGTTTCAGATAAGAAAACTAATGGGCTTAGCCGAAGCCCTACCTTTGGGCATCCACGGAGAAATCCATGAGCTTGGCCAAAGCGGCACACTCCTGCTGATACTGCTGGAAACTCTGGTCAGCATCCCAGCGCAGCGCCATGGAGAGCAAGAGCAGCAACTGCTCCTCGAAACATACAGCCACGGGCACCGTGTAAGCGGCCAGAGGCAGCTGTTCACTGAGCCCACGGAACAAGCGCTCGACATCATGCGGCACATATTTCTGTAACTCACGCATATTAAAAGTAGGATCCATAGATAATAGTGAGCCAAAACTCACCTGCTTCTTGATAAACTTCTGTAAACTTTCGAAAAACACGTTGTCGTGCGGCTCCTTCGCCGTCAGCTGCAACAGTCGCTGTGCGCCAAACCGCAGCTTGCTGGCGTTCACCTCCATTTCTCCAGGCACCAGTCAGACGTAATGTAAATTATATTTCAATTAGCTTTCCGCTGTTTCTCGTTAAATTGCAGCACAACGTCCCGAAATGAAAAGCAACCACAACCAAAACACGCGAATTTAAAACACGTGCAGCACTCACGACGGCGTTGCCAGCTAGTTGTTGGTATCATCTGGTTTCAATGATCTGGCATCACTATCGGTTTGTTTACATTTTTTGCCGGCCGGTTTTGCGGTATTTTGTTGTTGTTCCGTGCAATTTTGGTACTACACTGAAAACTAAGAACGCAATATTATAAATAATTATCAATATAAAAAAATTGTTAACAAAATACTCATATTAGGCAAAACCAAAGGCTATACGACTTAAAGTTTAATAAAGAAGAAAAGAAAAACGAATATAAAAGGTGTTGTTGTAATTATGTTTTAAGTAAATTGCATAATTCTTATTTCTTCAAAATAAGCGTAGATTCTGAAATGAGTGAATTAATTAAATATAGTAATAAGTATTCTAATAATCTCGTAAAATCACTAGTTTTAGTGGAAATCGTATCAATGAGTAAAGTAGCTAAGAAATATTTCGAAATATGCCCAGAAGCCGTTATATTTGCGCCTACTTACGCTAAGAATGATATTCTTGAGGGTGCAGGGTGGCGATGGAAGGATGTTTTGCAAAAAGCCATCCCTGCATTGAAAATAACCGAGGACCAGCTGGAGAAAGAAGGACTTCAGTTTTACGCCCAAATTGTTGGCATCTTGGCTTTTTTCGAAGCTAAAGCTCACGAGGTGTAAGTTTCCCTACTTTCTTTCTCTTTTCATTTTCTTTTATTTTCTATTTCTCTTTAAATCAGGGGTGAGCAAATTTACCTTATGGGAAAGCAATCAACTAATACACATAAATAAAAACTCCAATACAAAGACGCAAACGTTTTTTTAATTCAACTTTCTACACTGAAAAAAATTGACTGAATAATAAATATACAAAACAAAAAAATATTTTTGTTAGATTATAATTTGGCAAAGCAAAAATAACTTTAAAAAATAAATAGAAAATTTGTTTTGCAACTTCCTACAGCAAGAGCAATTGCAAAAACAAAATGAGCTTGAAGAGCAATGGCTTGGGCATCACGGCTTTAAATTTTCACCCTTTTTAATTTTAATATTTTTCCCACTAAATTGTTTTAAAGTGCACTAGGCCTACTGGGGAACCACCATAAAAAAACGCGACAAGTCTCAACCTCCTGGGTGGTGTGGAATGAGACAATCGGCAATATTTCATTTATATTTCAAAGTCTCTATCATCATCTGTTTTTAGAGGTAGAGTGTGGCACTCATCTTATTTTGTTAGCTATATTTATTTTTTCATTGCCAACAATTGCTGATTTCTCAAAACATCGTTACTGAAAAAAACAATCGATGTTTTTCAAACGAGTTCAAAACATCGATTGTATCGATTGTGCACCGATGTTTTGCCAGCACTAGCACATGCCCGCAAACCAACGGTTCTTCTTAAAACAAACCAAAGTGAAACTTTATATTTGTTAATTAATGAATAAACATGTTTTCGAGCCATCGAAACATACTCAACATTAACGCCCACTCCATTCCGGAGGAGGACAAAACCCAGTTCCCAACCTTTTCTCATCCTACGTCGCACGGTGGATACAGTCTTTCGCCGTTGGGCTATTTTGAAAATCATATGCGGGGAATGCGGTACATTGTGGTGCCGCCAGCCCAGAAGCTTCCTCTTTATCTGCGCGACTGCGACCCCACCGAGAAAGCCAAGCCATCGGAAAGGCTGCTGGATAACTTGCTGCTGTATATTCTGCACTCCTCGGGCTCCACCTTCCTCACGGCGGCCAATATGCGAGTGCAACTGAATGCGGAAATTGTGTGCACCAGCGAGGTTTTGGAGCTGATGATGCGAGCTCCCTACGAGTACAAGGCGGGATGGACACTGGCTGTTAGCCGATACCGAAACACCACGTACATTTGCCGCGTGGCCAGTGCGCAGGCTGACGACGCCTTCGAGGAGCATAACCTGAGGCGGGTCATGCAGGAAGCTCGCCTTAGAAAGCTACACAAGTACTGCCTGTCTGGTAGGTTAATATTACCATCCCAATTAAAATAATCCCTAGACAATATCGTGATTTTTTCAGAAACTGGACTTGTGTTGCCCGACGGAAGTATATCATGCGAGGAACCTGATCGCTTTAATGGCGTCTTTTCCATTAAAATGAACGGCCGAAGTGTAGTGTTCGATTCACCTGTTCTAGCCGAGATTTGTACCAATCAGTTGTGAGTCCATAAGAAAGGTGGAAGATTCTTCCTTATATTTCGAATTCCATTTCCATTTCCCCAGCAACGGACCGGGTTATATTTGGGGGGAGCTGCAGCTGCGCCAGGATAATATGAGCCGCTTGGAGTGGACGGAGCACAATCGCAACGAAGCCATTAAATGGTGGTGCAAGTGCTTCTTGCTAAACATCCAAAACTTGTTTGTAGCCTATCACAACGAAAATGCCTATGTGCATTCCATAAAGAAGAAGACCCTACAGGAGTTGTGGAAGGATTGCGTGAGTATGCCCCAAGAAAATGCACTTGTAGCCCTGAAAATATTTTAAAAAATTACTTTTTACTTTACTTATCCCCCAATTTTATACTTCCAGTCAAACGATTGGAGCACCGGTGTTTGCGCCAACTTCATGGTGCGCCTGCTCGGCTGTATCACCCAAATCATGGCCCAGATCGACTGTCCCAGCACAGTATACCTCTTCGAGTTCGATGCCAAGCAAGGCGAGGTGGCCTATGAAGTCTTCGAGGGACGGAACGAGCACACATTTTTGGCGGACTGGTACCGCATGATGCTGGACGAACACCTCGAGGACCTGCAAGAGCCAATGACGAGATACTAGAGATACACCAATGATTTGTGTACGACACCTTGTTTGAGTTATTAAATGAAGATTTAAGTTTATTGCGACATAATCATCAATTTGTGTTCATACGCGTTTCATCACTATCAAATAATTTAATACAATTTTCCGCTCAAGTATGTTAAGAGAATGCATTCGATTTTACAAAAATATGGAAATGCTATAGTTGGCGGCCGGCCAGTTTGGCCCCTGGCGTGCGTGTAGCTTAAAGCTCGGTCTTCTTGGGCTTGCCGCTGCGGTCGTAGCCCTTCAGTTCTGTGGTCGCCTCCTTGGAGATGTACTTGAGGAAATCGTCGACCTCCCGACCACCGTTGTAGCTTACTGGCTTGTTCTTGGCGTCCTTGGGCAGCCAGAAGAGAGTGGGGAAGCCGCGCACATTGAACTCTGGCGGCACATCGTTGGCGGTGGCATCCATCTTCACGATGGCAACCTCCTCGTCTTGCAGCTTCTCGGCCAGCTCCTCATAGATGGGGGTCAGCTTCTTGCAGTGACCGCACCAGGGGGCGTAGAACTCGATCAAAGTATCCTTGCCGTTGTTGATCACCAGCTCGTCAAAGTTCTTGGCCACGGCCACCTTGACGGGAGCGTCGTTCGACTCGGGCACGGCTTCGCTCTTGATGAAAGGCTCCAACTCGTTGGCCAGCAGTTTCTCCACAAAGTCCTGCAGATTCTCCACGGAGAACTCGTCCTTCAGGGAGTACTTGAGATTCTTTTCATCGCGAGCTAGAACAACGGGCTTGTCGCCAACAAAGTCGTAGCCGTACTCGTTCAACTCGTGCTGGAAGTCATCCTTGGACGCGATCGCAAAGTTAATCTGTCCTACAAACTCCTTGGCCACCTTGAGAACGCGGTTGCGCCAGTAGTTGGTTCCCTTGGGGTTCTTCTGGTAGTCAACGCTGAAGTAAGCAGTGATCAGAGGGTTCTGGAAGTCGCGAACCGAATCCTGAGTGCGGTGGCCCACCAGACCATGGCTAAAGAAGTGTTTATAATAAATGAGTGAATGCTCGAGCGGAATAGGCTGCTGTGCACTTACAAGTTCTCCTTGACGAAGGTGGTAAGATCGGAGTCGGAGCTTCCCTCAAACTTGATGGCGGAGGACTCGAACTTGTTGCTCAAATGAGGGGCACGGATCAGGACAATCGCATCGCTGCAAGGGATAGAAATAAGTGTCAGAAATTTGTTTCTTAAATACTAGTTCCAAAAACTTTTCTATCTTTTCAGAAGCAGTCTTGAAAGAAAGTGAGGTCTTGGAGGCACACTTACGTTTCGCCCTGCTTCTTCAGGATATCGGCATCGCTGGAGTGTCCGAAGCGGTACTTCTCGCGATTCTTGTCGGCAAACTTCAAGAAGACCTTGGCCAACTTGGAGTCAATGTCACTGAAATAGCCGACCAGCGACGTGTCCTTGGTATCTAGAAACTTTTCCAGCTCGGCGGCGGTGCGGATGTTCTTGGAGGCGGGTCCCACCTGGGCGCGCATGTACTTGGCAATGCCAGCGGCCTCACGCGGTCCATTGTAGTCCTGCGATACCTCGTCCTGTCGGAAGATCTTCAGCGTGGGATAGCCGCTGACGGAGTACTTGCTGCAGACCTCCTTGCCAGCCTCCGTACAGTCAACCTTGGCCAGCTTGATTGGCGGATCATCGTCCTTGACGAGCTCCGCCGCCTTGGCGTACTCGGGCTTCAATCGCTTGCAATGGCCGCACCTTGAAAAATAAAAGACGGGAAATCGGTTAAGACACGTCACTTCATCATTTTTTGTTGGTTTTCGAAACAACACAACTTTCTAATACATCCATTCTTTATCAAGACGACACAACTTGGGGAGACAAGATCCCCGAAAAAAAAACTAGCGCTAGTAATTAAAGTTAGGGTGTGGGACTTATCAGCAGCCTTGCCTTATCTATCGCTCATTCTAACATTAAGAACAATAGACCATTAAAGGCAACATACTAAAAAATAATCTCGAAACTGAGAGTAAATGGTTTTCAAAAAGAAAATTGATTAAAGTAGTAAGAAAAATAATAATGAAACGTTGGCATAAAATATTAATGACGTAGATACATTTTTTCCAAATGAAATTCCATAAAAAAACTAACAATCTTAAAATTTCGACCTCCCAAGGGATACAATTTAGAACTACTCGTGAGTTCTTATAATTCCTGTTTCTCATCTGTACTTATGTACATAAATTCCCACTACAGATAAGGTTAATAAAGCGCGTATTATAATTCCATCCAAAAGTAGTTTAATAGCTCTATGGAGAACTCGAGAGCTCCAGTACCGGCCGGCATTAGAAAACAGATTATATACTTGGCAAGTTCAGTGCTCAAGTGTGAGTGTTAGCTTTCCGCCTGATAAACGACAGTCGTATTGCTCGCATGAGTAAATAGAAATAATAATCTAGTCAACACTAGACAAGCGGTAGAGCTAGGAAAACGAGTTTTGATCTCAGTTATATGTACGTATTCAAGAAGGGTTAAATAGTGGCGGTGGCGCTCCAAGCGGAGTTAATAATGAAACCCTCGCCAGATTACAGAGCAGGATATATGTGTACATATTTATCATCATTATCTCCTCACCCACATATAACTGCATAGATGTACAATTGTATGAACTTAACAACCCGCTCTTTAAAATGGCCGACGCCAACAGCACTGACAAGTCATCTTTGTGATTCTCCTCTCTTTCTTCCCTTTCTACCGGCAAAAGCTGACGTGTACTTTGCGATTCGATTGCACGGCAGCAGCTGCGCCGGAATTAAATTAAATTGCGAACGCAACAAGCTGATTACGGCCGAATTGCACACGCAATGCAAATGGCCCGCCAGCCCGACGGCCACGCCCCTCCCCACCATTCATCTACTCACCAGGGGGCATAGAACATAACCAAGGTGGTTTCGTGCTGCTTCAGGGTGGTGGCGAAGTCATCGTCTCCCAAGTCCAGCACATCCTGCTCCGCGCCGGTTGAGGCGGCAATAAAGCTGACAAGGAGCAAAGCTGCTGTCAGGCGCCACATATTGATATTGCTTGGGATCACTAGAGACAAATCTCAAACAAATATAATTTCAAAATTCAAGTCGGTCGCCCGCCTGCTAATACTACAACAAAAACTGAGAACCGTACCGGTAAAACTTTTTTCGACGATTGACTTTGCTTTTGGATTCTTTCGCCACGTCGCTTTCTATTCGTTGTTTCGCAGCAGTGTGGCCAGGCGCGTGCCGTATGGGAAAGTTGAAAGCTCTTATTTATATTTTAATTTATGATAAGCTTTTAAAGGTTAATAAAAACAAATTAATAAATCAGTACGCAGTTTTTTTATGGCAAAATTATTTTTTTATTTTCGATTTCCTATTTATTGATCTTATCATAAACTTCGACTTAAGTTATACAAATGGGAAACAAATTTATTTCACAAATTACAGCAATAAAAATTGTTATTGCTACAATCTAATCTGATAAATGATCCTATCAACATTCGGACTCCAATAATAATTATTATCTCAATAATTACTAATTTAATTTCACAAACTTATAAAATACACAAAAAGCTTCCTATTGCTAGCTTATAAAAGGGAAAAATTGTTACTCATTTTATATTAGTACGGAAAATGAAACGTGAGTGTTGGTTTTGTTAAAGTGATCATATAGAAAAATGAAGAAATAACAGTTTTATAATAAATAGTACCTATAAGTGGATAATTAATAAAGTGAAGAGTAGTGGTAATAGAACATTTTATGAAATTCTTATAAGACTGAATCATTGAATTTTAGTCAGCTCTTTGCCAGTTATATAATATAAATTCTACTCTAAAGAAATTCATAATTTTATCTCCTGAATAAACTTAATTAATTTTGATCTTTAAATGTTATTGTGGATGAACCATCTTTATATATATATGGTTGAGACCGTTGTCTTGATACCTTATTGTTTAGCAAAGTTTCCCACCATTTTACAATAAAACTTACACCTTTTTTCGTGTCACCTTTAAAAAGTAGCAAACCAGTTGGACTATGCTTGAACGAATTCCGGATGTCTTTATTTGTTCTATATTTTTCTTGGCTTGGAAATGCCTTATAAAAACTTTAAATACACAAATAACTTATATTTTAAAATAGCGATAGTCTTGAACAATCGATAGTGTCGATATCGCTTCTATTTTCTATTTCCCAATCACGTTCTTCGTAATCGTCGTGACTAGTGCACTCACGCTGATCAAAAATACACCAGTCTTCGGCTTGGAAATGCTCTTGAATATATAAAAATAACAAATATATTTTCACTATCGCAGTAGTATAAACAATCGATAGTGTCGATACAATTTTAGCGATAGTTCCGCCGCTACTTTGACAGCTCTGCGACCGAGACTTCCGAAAAAAAGGGTTTTACGCTTTCTGACTATAAAACTACCCTTAAAAATCTTTTTTTTTTCTTTAATTTTTTTTTTATTTGTACGTAAAAATAGTAGCTCTACGCTTGGTGCAAAAAGTAGCCTC
>JAEIIF010010441.1:0-12385 GCA_018874455.1 Drosophila trapezifrons
GTACCGGGTATCTCACAGTCGAGCACACTCGACTGTAGCTTTCTTACTTGTTTGTATTAATATTTTGTTTACTATTTTTTTCTTTCATAAATGGATTTAATTTTTTATAATTTTTGCATATTAAACATTTAGTTAAAATACACAAACGCAGTAAAGTGCTGCAGACACTTTAATTATCATAGTTTTCGCATAATATAGGGATTGGATTTTTAAATATATTTTCTTTAAAACAAACAAACTTAACAAAATACTAAACATAAAATTAATACCAAAAACTCGTCATACTGCATACTGCAATTGTGGTGCTATGACACTACATTGCAGTATATTGCAGTATGCAGTATGACGAGTTTTTGGTATTAATTTTATGTTTAGTATTTTTTTGTTTCATAAATGGATTTAATTTTTTATAATTTTTGCATATTAAAAATTAAGTTTGTTTGTCTGGCTTGCTCTTACGTCAAACACAGTATTATGAGAAATATTAACCCTATTAATGAAAGGAACCACGTAGTGTCATAACCCTATAAACAGTTTTTTTTTTCCTATTTTTAATAAGAATTGAAAATATTAGATAATCTAATTTTAACTTAACTTAACTTTGATAAGAATTAAAAATATTAAATAACCTAATTTTAACTTAACTTGACTTTAATAAGAATTGAAAATATTAAGCAAACTAAAACTAAAACAAGCCACACTGCATTATAGTCACAAAACCTTAACTATTTCTGCCAAGTAAGCCATCAAAGTAACCCATCTTAAGGACACAAAATACATTTTATCTGACAATCAAAATCGCTTTCCTTGAAGAATTTATGCCCGGACCCAGAGGCCTGCAGCCACTATTATTAATGATAAATAACAGAGCATTGAAGGGACAAAGCAAAATTGGAAGATTTTCGCTTGGGTCCTCAATCAATTTACAATTCATGGTGTAAGCCCAGAAAAAGCCGACGCTAGAAATCGAAATCAGTCGACTGTGAATATTGCAAAATGAGCTTCCGCCCTTCGCCTTGGCTCCAACTTCCGGCAACAATTTCCGTTTCCTCATTACCTTATTTTTTCATCGCCGAAGTCAGGACTTTGTGAGAACGGAATGGAGGCCTTGGATCCCGAACGGGGGCGTGTTCCTGCCTCCTGCCATATGACAATTTATTACGCTCGGAGCTTCGATTTAAATTGCTTGACAATTATTACACAATGACGGAGGCAATGGCGGTGAGGACGACGACGACGACGAGGACGACAAATGAAAAATGTTCCCGTTCGACAATTTACCAGGCGGCCCGGCACACTCCTCCCCGGATTTCTCTTCATTTGCCCCCGCCCCAGAATTAATGATGGCAAATTTGCAAAGTTCACAAATTTCTTATTAGTAGTCCATGGCTGCGGAAGCTGGGGGTTTCCCGCCAGCATTTTCCAACAGCAGCAGCACCCTCATCACCGTTCTGCGCCTTGGGTTCATATTTCATTTTAGGCAGTTAGTTTTCCAGCTGAGGAAAAGGCGGAAGAAGCGGTGGTGAATGGTGCACCTCCCTGCGGTTTTAAGTTTTCGCACTTTTGCCACCAGGCAGAGCGGAATTTCCCAAGCGCTCTAATTTGAATTTTAATTGAGGTTCTCTTTGTGGTTTCCCTTGAATTTTTTTTTTTTTGTTTTTTCCTGTTTGTTTGGTTGGTTGCTTGCTTTGAAAATTAACAATAATTATAAATAATTAATATGCCGAGCAGGTTTTCTTTTGGGTTTGGGTCTCGGTGACGGAAATACGTGACTGCGATTACTTGGCTATAAGGAAGAAAGAATGCCAAATCATGATTATGATTTATTTATAAAAAATGCTTTAAGAATTTACCCAAATTTCCCTTTATGACTTGCTAAGTGCTCCCTTTAGTTTGGCGGCCTTTATCCCTCAATTGTTTGACGTCGGCAATAAATGAAAAATAAATGTTTGTCCAATGCAAAACCAAATCATAGTGAAAATCTTATATATATTTTTAAATATTTCAATAAAGGACATCATAAAAAATACGAATCATTCATCGGCAGTGGCAAATAAATAAAAAATCAAATGAATATGCAAATATTAAACAAATAAAAAATCGCTTTTCTGTGTCAAGCCAAGAGGCGGCCGGATTGCATCATATATATCTGGTCTGATTTATCAGCCAACTGCCGCGCGTATGAAACATGGCTGTAAATATAAATTTAATTGCATGAAACAAAATATACAAAAGATCCTTCCGCTATTGAATCCATAACGTGTTCACTGCGGGGCAGATGCAATTATTCCAATGGCAGCCATAGAAATTGCAAATTGAAATGCAAACGTTTTTTGCCTTTACTTTTTCATTATGCGAAACCCAGCAAGGATAACAACAAGTGTAGGCAGCGGGGTTTAATATGATTGGAAACGTTTGAGCTGCTGGTAAATCAACATCATAAACATTGCATGAATTAATATATTAAAGATTTAATAGAATAACATTTTACGTGATGAATTGTGGAAATGAAGTTTCGCTTTTAATTATTCAACAAAGAAATGCAATTGTTAAATGAGTGTTTAACCCTTTTGATCAACTACCTAATAGTCTAAATAAGATTAGGCTTTCTAAAATACGTATCTTACTCCATTCGGTGGGGTAAGTGCGGAATTAATTAAAAATGCCATCCCATCCTCATTAAATACTGAAATGCATTTTCCCAAAGACCAAATGCCAGACAACAGAGACATAAGCCTCGTCTCACCTGCCATCTCTCGCCCTCAAGCTCGCATTTCACCTGACCAGAACAGACAACAGTCTGTGCCTTAAATGATGAAGACGACGTTGATGATGACATTATCTCATGCTCATTGAACGCAAATGTGGCGTGCTTGTTGCACATCATAAAGGAGCCAACGAAAACTGGCCACGAAGGGTGGAGAAAATATTGTGGGAATTGTAAATAGAGGCACCGCAAATACCCTTTGTTTTAGTTCATAATAGGAATTTCAATTTTAAGAACATTTAAAACGGGGTTTAGTTAGATTTAAAATTTAAAAAAAAAATCCAAAGATCACAATAACATTATAAATATTTATTATTTATTATTTATTATTTATTGTTGCTGCTTTGCTTGTACATTGCAGGCATGGCATGAAATACGAAGCGAGACAGAAAAAAAGGGCAGTTCATGGGAAGTGCAGCTAAAACTCTCTTGTTCGCTACTATGTAACATTTGAAATTGTTGCTGCTTTGCTTGTACATGACAGGCACAGCATGGAAGAGGGAGCAAGAGAGAAAAAAATGGGAAGTTCTCCTCAGAATGCAGCTAAAAATAACTCTCTCGTTTATTACTGAGTGAAACTTATAAGCTATTTTTGCTGCTTTGCTTGTACATTGCAGGCATTGCATGGAAAACGAAGCGAGACAGAAAAAATGGGAAGTTCATGGGAAGTGCAGCTAAAAAGAACTCTCGTTCGTTACTGAGTAACACTTAAAAGCTATTGTTGCTGCTTTGCTTGTACATGGCAGACATAGCATGGAAGAGGGAGCAAGAGAGAATTAATGGGAAGTTCTCCTCAGAATGCAGCTAAAAACAACTCTCTCGTTAACTACTGAGTGAAACTTATAAGCAATTGTTGCTGCTTTGCTTGTACATTAAAGGAAAGAATACATGGGAAGTGCCATTTCATTGGGAAATGGAAGTTATATAATTTATTTATTTATCACCTTTAATAAGTCAGAACAGGGTATAATAAAGTCTGCTTCAGAAAATCGAATGTGAATACGTACATGCAAAAATGTTTGACGAGTGAACGGCTCATTCATTCGCCTCGTCTCCACCGCTCCATCCCTTCACCGAGTTACCCTTACCCGATGTTTTACTCATTGTGCTCTGAATTGTTTTGAAAGGCTTTTGTATTTTGCAATGCAATAAAAGTGGAGCTCTAGATGTGGTTTCTTTTCTAGAAGATCATAAGAATGAAATGCTTTTCCTCAGAACAGGTGAGTATGTTAATTTCAGAGATGAAATCTTGTTTCTCTTAGCCATTTGGATAGTTCAGTGACCTGGCTTTGCTTCCTTACTTTTTCGGCCATCGAATTAAGTTAAGGCGCTTAAGGCGCATTTAAATTAACTTTAATGGCGGGGCCCATTCAGGAGCACCGGCAGCGGCATCCCAATCCCCAATCCCCAGGAACGGGGCGGCCCCTCGAAAAGCCACATTTACGCCAAGTACTTAACAACTTTAATGAGCGGGGGATAGAGCGAGCGAACGGGCGAGCGAAGGAAAGAAGCGAGCAAAAAAAACGTGGTACATCGGGGGTGGATCCCCAAGTAGCCAACGCGCACTTAATACTAATGGCTGTCATTATCCTTTATCCTTTTGGCTGTCGCAACAACTGTCTGCCGCACTAGCCCACTCACTCGCTCCTATCTGGCCTTTTGTTTGCACGCACATTTATTAGGCAAACCAAAGCGCAAACTTCCCGCTGCCAAAAAACAGAAAACTTGGTAAAAACAAAGAAAAAATTAACTTAACTCAATTTACAAAAAACTTTTTATTTCTATTTTTTTCCTTCCTCTCTGGCTTTGTTTGCTGTTGACAAAACAGCAAAAAAAAAACAGAGAAAAAACGAATTAAGCGCCAAGCCAAACCAAGCCAAGGCAAACTTTAAGTAGCTTTTGTGCGAGAAAGTATTAAAATCGCTTTTTCCCAAGGAGGCGGACAGGGAATCTGTGCACAAAAGTAAGTGGCCAAAGGGATTCCACAGCGAGTCAAGTGTCCTTGAATCATATTTACTTAACTCGACGCTGCCTTTGCCATGTTTTCACCTCCCTTCCAATCCCTCTGGCAGCACTCTTTCAAGGTTTTCTTCTTGATTTTATTCTCATTTGCAAGAAATTTTCCCTCTTGTTCGGCCAGCAAATGAATTTCCATAACTCTCGAGCGCGCAAGTAAACCAATTTCGTTCTTTGAAACGCTTAATATGTGATGAGATCCATTTCAACAGTGTTCTGAAAGTTTTTCGGTTTCGGGTCAACTTGAGATTCAGTTTTAATGTCTGCAGATTATCCGAGTCAAACTTTAGGTAAGTGTAAGCCATGGAAGAGTTTTTTTTTTTTATCAAGCGGCTGCAGATGGAAAAGTTTGCCAAGGAAACACTTGATATTTTTCAATTGCTCAATGGTTTCCCTTTAAGAATTATTTATCAGGGGTTGAAATGGAGTTTTTTTTATTATTTAGAACTTAATTGAGATTATAGGCAACATTTTTCACTCCTTGAAGGGCGGTTTCTACCCTGCCTGTCCAAATTTCATGTTCAGATAAAGTTCCGGCTAAGAAAATAACTTTGACAGGGACCTAGACTCCCGTCAAATTTTTTCCGGCTTGGCAAAAGGTCAGCTGCTTCACGATAGCCAAGTAAAAAAGAAGAAGAGACTTTCAGCTATTTTGAGTGTTTGTGATAAGACGGCAACCATAAGATTGCGCCTTATAGCACAATTCGGATCTTTACAGCACTAATCGATAGTTAACAGCACAATTAACAGAACTTTGTTATTCTTCTACGTTCATATAAGTTTTAGGAGGGCAGAAAACCGGTTTGCTTTACAATAAGCTAATCTGTTAATTCTCTTTTCCGGACAGATAGCTATCAGCCAATTTAACAGTGATGATAGAAACCGGCCCTAAATGGTTTAAATATATTCCAATCTTAAATCCCTTTTAAAGTTTGAGTTTATTCTCTGAAATAAGGGATATAAAGGGCTCTTAAATTAAATAAAAATACATTTTCCATGTTACTTAAAGTTAAATTATTTAACTTAAATATAAAAGGAACACATTTTAAACTGCAGTTAACCCTCATTTATTGCCAGGACACCGCCAAATACATTGTAAAATAACCAATAAATGAACTATATCCATTAAACATTCGCGTTTCGGTGACCAAAACTAGAATGGTCATTCCACTGACCGCACTCCTTAATTGCCTTCCCTCCCAATGGTGGCAGCCGAGACAAGCCGCAGCTCCCCGATCTGCAAATTATTGAGGGAACCTCCTCTCACTTCTATACCGTACTATATGCTGTGTAATAATTTCACACGCTCTGTGTCGCGGTCGTTTTAATTAGCACGATTGCATTTTCAACACGTCCAAGCCATTCAGATTGTAAATCACATAGGCTGCCGCCCCAACATGTGCTGTCCACTGTCAGTCACTCGGGCGGTCGGTATAGAGTGTAATACATGATACATACTCAGCGTACATATTTGATTTCCTCTCCGCCGTATGTGCAGCGGCAGATTGCGGTTTGGCGCTCATCACTTCGCTGCCATGGCAACGATATAGCGCCAAATCGGCAAAAAGCTGGGAGTAAATTAATACAGCTAATATACAGATAACATAAGGGTCTAGGGTCCAGCCTTCAGCTCAGAGAAATTGATATCCATTTGCTTAGAGAGTTAAGGAGATATAATTCGATTATCACAAGGTATTAATATCAGAAAACCTTTATAAATTAGATATTCTTCTTTAGATTATATATTCTTCATCTACACCTCGTATAATCTAGTATATATATCATATATATACACTGCATATAGTAATTTTATAATTATTAAGCCAGCAAGTTTCACTTAACCATTTGGGGCACTCAAAAAAATATGTAAAAACTGCATATTTTAACGTTTCTAGGCCAGCTACCTTCGTTTGTATGTAAGGTGTCATCAATTGTGTGACGGGGCGTGTAAACAAAAGTTGAAAATGTATTTATTTATAGCTTCCATTCACAGTAGGCGTAGTTCTATAGTTATGAACAACCAGGCAGGCAGGCCACATTGCGTATACGCAAAATACACAAAAACTGCCCGCGAATGCACCGCCAGCGGCAGTTGCCGTTCGAACGTCACGTAACCACAATCATGTCCTAAAGGCTTTACCTTACAAATCGCACAGTATGAAGCTCAGTCCGGCCTATATAGTGATCGGTTGGATATATATGATCGCGAGTCAGCCTGCGCCGCTGATCGATTCCGTGTGCCAGGCAGTGCAGCGTCAGGGGCTCCAGTGCCAGGTGCATCGCGTGGAGACCGCCGATGGTTATCGCTTGAGTGTGCATCGCATTCCGGCGCCACAAAATCCCCGGTGTGCCTCGCGTCACCTGCGCCCCTTCCTGCTCATGCACGGCCTCCTCGGCTCCGCCGGGGACTTTGTGTCGGGGGGCCGGGGCAGATCCCTGGCCCTGGAGCTGCACGCCCGCTGCTTCGACGTTTGGATGGGCAATGCCAGGGGCACCACCTACTCCCGCGGGCATCGCAGCCTGGCGACAAGTGATGCGCGCTTCTGGCAGTTCAGCTGGCATGAGATTGGCATCTACGACCTGCCCGCCACCGTGGACTACGTGCTGGCGCGAACGGGACAGCGGCAGTTGCACTACGTCGGCCACTCGCAGGGGACAACGGTGCTGCTGGTGTTGCTGTCACAGCGGCCGGAGTACAATGCGCGGTTCGCCAATGCGGCGCTGATGGCTCCGGTGGCCTTCCTCAAGCACCTGAGCAGTCCGCCGCTGCGACTGCTGGCCAGCGACAGTTCCGGAGTCACAGTGCGTATGCTTGATGGGATTGGCAGAGAGTGGACAGGAAGCGGTGAACCAGTGATAAGCTCTCACTGAGAGAAATGACACTAAAGTGCCCTAGATGCATATTAGAGTTAATTAGCTAGCTTAAAGTATTAAAAAGGGACTATTAAGTGTTTTAAAGTCTATATGCTTACCTTGAACTCATAAAATATCTCTTAAATAACCCAAAACTATACTTTTTTGTTTAATAAATCATAGTTTGCAACTTTAAGTGGTCAGTTGAAATAAAAAAGTGTCAGCTTGACGGCTTAAAGTTATTATAATGCTTTACTGCCGCATTCAGAGTCAATATTTGAACAGTTAAAAATTATAACTTGTTAACTAAGAAGAGAAAATCACTTTCATGATTGATTATTGAGACAAAGAATATTTTTTTAAGTTTTTGAAGTAAAAATTCTTTAGGAGCGTCATGGATTTTCGGGGACAGAGTAAAACCGAGTCAAGATCGTCACGAAAATCGGCGATACCCCCACCACCGCTCACTGTCCCTCTCTCACCGTATCCGCTTGCTGAGGTGGGGGGCGCCACTGACGAGCGTTCTCTCTCTCATCTTCTTTCCTCTCTCTCAGAAAAAAGAGATAATGAAATGATAACAGAGAGAGCGATACTAGAAGTTTCACTTCTGTCGTGCGTAGGCTTGACACACCCCTTTTTTATTTAAAATATATAATAATAAATATGTATCTTTATATTCCATAATATGATATTACTTAACCACACTAAATAGCTTTATTTATCAAGAACTAATATAACTATAAAAATCTCTCTCCGTGCAGATGCTGTTAAACACACTTGGCCTCCACGAACTGCTGCCGGCAACGGCACTGACCCAGGTGGGCGGCCAGTTCTTCTGCAGCTCCACCCTGCCCACCTACGCCCTATGCACCCTGTTCACCTCCCTGTACGTGGGCTTCAGCGACTATCCATTGGATCGTGTGAGTACGATTATATATGCGGGCCATAATTTAGCCAACAAAGCGCCCCGAAAACTTTTTTTTCCGTTGTATGCAAAAGTTTTTATTGCACTCTGGAGTGAGCCCCCCTTGCCCCACCCACAAAAAACTCACAGAAACAGACAAACACGGACAGCAGGAGGCGGCAGGCGGCAAAGGGCAGCGGGGCATGGGCCTTAGTTTCGGTAATAAAAGTTATTTGAATTTAAAT
Organism: Drosophila trapezifrons; assembly: GCA_018874455.1. Taxonomy (NCBI): domain Eukaryota; kingdom Metazoa; phylum Arthropoda; class Insecta; order Diptera; family Drosophilidae; genus Drosophila; species Drosophila trapezifrons. The sequence goes on from JAEIIF010010441.1 coordinate 8,786, forward strand.
GCGTAAACGAGCTGCTCTTGCCGGGGCAAAGCTTCCTGGTTGGAAGTCAGGCCAGAGAACTATTGTGGATGGCAGAACTAGCAAGGGGTAACACTTTGAACCAAAAAATAAAAGGGTTAATAGGCTCAGGTACACAACTTGTCAATTAAGGAGATATATTAGGCTTTAAAGCGGCTTTAAATTAATATTTGAGATATTATTGTTAGTGGTTTGATTTAGGAATTCGTTTATAATTCAGGAAGTATTAATATGTTTCATTTTGAACTGTTTATAGTAAGAAAATAACTTAAGGAGACAACCCTGAAAGTTGCCTTACCAAATATTATTATATTTCTTGTAAGAAATTAATTGTTTAAGGTAAACTAGGCTTAAAAATTAAACCAATTATTACTTAGAGGAGTTTATTCATATAAATGCAACTAAATATTGCTAGAATCTCAATAATTATTCCATAAATTCTATGAAAAACAGGTTTATAATAATATTTAGAGCATGTTCGATTCATCGCTAGAGAAACTCCAATTCCTGGAACCAAAAGGTGTGCTAAACTTTACCCCCCGGCCTCTCCGAACAACAACTTCAATTCCGCTCTACACTCCCCACTCCAGGCTCCCCATTACCCACTCCAGACTCCCCATTACCCACTCCAGACTCCCCACTCTTCACTCCATACTCCCCACTCTCCACCCCTAAACTCCCGCCCCAGCTGGCGGCGGCTAACTAGAGTATAACACACATTACGTATACGCCACGCTGCCTTAAACACTTTTTGTTTCCCGCGCACAGCACACGGTACACACGGTACACACGGAACACACGGAACACGGGGTACACGGTACATTTAAATTTTGTTTTGCCGTGAAATATGGCAAATAAATCGCGCTCGTGTAACGAAAGCAGAACAACTTTATGGCTTATCTGTGTGTCCGGAGTGTTTCGGGGGCGCGTGCTCAAAAGGCTTACCAACTGAAGAGAGTTGGGGGTCGGCGGCAGGTTAGGCACCCGGCGCCCGGGCGCCAAGTGCCGCTTGTAAGTTATTAAAGTGGGGGCTTTGGCCAATTGGCTGCGGCCCTGGACACTCTCTGTGCTGTGCTGCCGAAGCTGGAATTGAACTTTTTATAGTTGGGGGAAGGCAGGAAAAGGGTTAAAAAGTTCTCCAGGTTATAGTTCTTAAATCTTTTCACATATGCAGCCATAAATAAGCATTTCCCGACGCTGAATAATCCAAGGGGTTTGCCATGTGGGCTTTGGAAACCTTTAATAAATGTGTGTAAATAAGCATTTTCACATCCTGGGAAATAAAGGAAAGCTTATCTGGCCCATCTCGCCTACCATTTAAGGTATTTTTCACATATATGACCCAAAAGTGTTGCATACTTCTGGCGGCTTTACTAAAATAGCTGAAAATTGCAAAGTAAATACTATTTTTCCACACCCAATGTCAGCCAAGTGAATAACCATTTTTTTGGGAGCTACTGCCACTCGACTCGAGTGTCAACCGAGTGCAAGCGCGTGTCAGATCTGTGTTAGCGCTCATAACTCCCATAAAAAGTCAACAAACCAGAGCCAGCAGCGAGAAATTGTTAGGCAAATATACAGTAAAAAGACGCTGAGCTTGAGCAAATGGAGCGAGGAGACGATACTGGCGATGCTCGGCGACAACTGCCGAACTTGCCACCACCGCCGCACAGCTAGAGAGACGTCCGAATAAATATTTGTGCATATTTAGTAACCTCCGTAGCCTCCGACGACCCTCGCAAAGTTCAACACTCTTGGCGAAACTGCACTGCGTCGAATAAGATTCGAGCTGGAATAAATGCAGGGGAAACGAAACGAAAGGAAAAGAAAAACTCGGGGAAACACAAACAAGCTGGCGGCACAAAATTGCCAGTATTTGCCACAAGTTGCTGGCTGGTTGTAAAAAAAAAAAATAAATAAATAAAAAACACAGAAAGAAAGAAAGAAAAACAACACAAAGAAAAAATGGGAAATGCAACGGCCAGGCGGAAAATCAAATAAACATCAAAACAAAAAAAATATGTCGCCGCAGGACGACGCATGCAACGGTTTCAATGGCTTGTCATGGCAATTTAAAGTCGGAGCGATTTACATAAAATTCTATAACTGAAGAGATCCCCTCTCCTACCCCCCACAAAAAAATGGCAAACATCAGCACATCCGCAAAAAGTTGAGGGGTTTTTGTCGGATATTGTGTTTAAACGAGGATTCTCTGATTTAAACGGAATTTCACAAAGAGGCTAACAGGAAATCGCATAGATATTAAATACTTAAACCCACAAGTCCCTGTTTTATTTAAGATAAATAAAAGGCTAGAAATGTTTATCAGCTTATAAATATCTCAATTAAATTCAGTTTACTTCTTATGAAGCTTAGACTACTTAGACTTCTTTGATGTGATCAAGAGCTTAAAATGCAATATTTATCTTGAATTCTTAAGCCTATTAGCTCTATAAAATTAAAAGATAACAATTTAAATAAAAGGAAATCAATCCATAAGCTTCTTATATTTGTTTTGTTTAGAAAACAGAATTTATTTAGTTCGACCCTTTCGACTGAGGATTTTTAAAAGGTTTTAAAGTGGATTCCCTTAAAAGTCTTTCCAGAAAATCATTATAAAAACATAAACATAGGTCCTAATATATTCTTGGATTTTCTATCTCCGCCTGCTTGTTCCCCCTTTATATTTCCTTTAGAAAACAACTCTATTTAGTTTTGCTTCCTCCTTGAAAGCCTCTCCTGCTCAAATCTATTTTACAATTTCAATCAGCAGGCTCCTCCATTCGCCTAAAGCAATATCAATATCAATCTCAATACACAGAATGGAAAATTGAAAATGGAAAAGCTCATTGCACTTACCTTAATCAGAGGCTGAAGCGGAGCCAACAAATAAGCAGCTAATTTCAAAACAAATACCCGCAATATAAATTCAACTCCCCAGGCCGAGGCATCAAAGCAAGGACCTCTTGGCCTTTGGCCTGAGACCTCGCTCCTGTGCCCGCTCATGTGTGATTTTTACGGGGTGTGTACGAGTGTGTGTTGTGTGTGTGTGTGCTTGTGTGCACTTCCGTGTATGCTTTGTGTCGCAATGAAACGGAAATAGCAGCCTGAGCACACACCGATACACCGACACCGACTCAAACACATACACACACATGAGTGACCAGACGGAGGTGAGGTGAGGAGGTCCTGTTTCCGGCTGTTGCTCATAAAATTTAAGCGTTTTGGGAGTTTAAGCCTAACAAAATGGTTTCTCCCTTTTGCCAGAACATCTTGCCACGCATCCTGGAGACGACGCCGGCGGGCATATCGCGCGGCCAGCTGCAGCACTTCGGACAGCTCATCAATAGCGGTAAGTCAGACATCGGACATATGCACAGGTGCACAGGGAAATATCAGAGGGAATCCCTTGGATTCCTCATAAAATTTGGAGTAATTTAGTTCCTAGGGAATTTTTAAACATTACTTATGGCCTTATGATACTGTATTAAAAACTTTATTAATTAGAGTTTTTATTAGAACCTTGACAGCAACCATAGTATTTTACGTAAGTGCGAGCAAGACGACTATAGGGCACTTTCA
>JAEIIF010010492.1:0-13453 GCA_018874455.1 Drosophila trapezifrons
TCACTGCGTTGCAAACTTCTGGACAAAATTATAATACCCTGCAAGGGTATAAATATATATTTATTAAACTTTGGGTGTAATTAATTACAATTAACAATGCTTTCGCTTACTATCGTATACAGCCGTGCTCTGCTTAACGTACAGAAAACTGAATATATAACCAACCAACTAACCAGTTCCTGTGCTTCGTCGCTGGTCCAACCATTTAATCCAATCCCTTCTTCGCAGGCCCTCCAAAGCGTGGACTTCTCGGCCAATCCGCACCACGAGAGCGAGTTCCGCTGGTACGATCGCACGCTGCTGGACGCAGTCCGGTCGGACGAGGAGCACTCGCACGTGTTCTTCCGCCTACTCGCCCTGTGCCACACGGTCATGGCCGAGACGGTGGACGGCAAGCTGGAGTACCAGGCCCAGAGCCCAGACGAGGCTGCTCTCGTCTCGGCGGCCCGCAACTTTGGCTTCGTCTTTCGCTCACGAACACCGAATAGTATTACCATCGAGGTGATGGGGCGGATGGAGGTGAGTAATGAGGCCTGCGAGGCTTTAAGGGCCGAAATTTATACCAACATTACAGGACTACGAGCTCCTGAACATCCTTGACTTCAACAATGTCCGCAAGCGGATGTCTGTGATCCTCCGGCGCGGCGACTCCGTGGTGCTCTACTGCAAGGGAGCAGACAATGTGATATACGATCGCCTGCACGGCGGACAGGAAGACCTGAAGGCTCGCACACAGGATCACCTCAACGTGGGTTCCCTCGCGACAGTCGCCAAGTGTCACCCCATTAATGGTGTCTTCTGCCCACAGAAATTCGCCGGCGAGGGCCTGCGCACTTTGGTCCTGGCCGAACGTCGGCTGACCGAGCAGTACTACAACGACTGGCGGAGCCGGCAACAGGAGGCTGCCCTCTCCATGGACTCGCGGGAGCAGAAGCTGAACGCCATGTACGAGGAGATCGAGAGCGATATGCAGCTGGTGGGCGTAACTGCCATCGAGGACAAGCTCCAGGATGGGGTGCCCAAGTCCATAGCGAATCTACAGAGTGCAGGCATCAAGATTTGGGTCCTAACTGGGGATAAGCAGGGTGAGGATTGAAGGGGAAACCTTCTCAAATATATTTAAATAATAATTATATAATTATTATCCACAGAAACGGCCATCAACATCGGCTACTCCTGCCAACTGCTCACTGATGAGCTGGCTGATGTCTTCATAGTGGACGGCAACTCCGTGGAGGAGGTGGAAAAGCAGCTAAGACAGTTCAAGGAGTCCATCAAAATATACAATCGATTTCGTCCCGGCGGTGAGTTTGCCAATATGTAAACCATTTAATATATAATTACTGTAAAGACCTATAATTATTAACAAATTCTGGTTGATTGTTGCAATTGATTTCTTGGCAGGAATCGAGGGCTTTGACCGGCTGAATAGCGACATGAACATGGATCCGCTGAGCGTGACCATGACGCAGACCTCGGCCTTCATGCAGGAGTCGAACCTGCCGCCCACGCCGCCTCCACCGCCGGCCATTTCGGTGGTTACGTTTAGGTGGGATGACAAAATTAAGGATAATAAGGGCGGACCGGACAGGTAGAGGGCAATCCTTTAAAAAACTCAATAGTTTTAGCTATACAAAGTTGAACGGATCTTTCCAGCATATATATTTCTAGCTAAAAGTGAAACTTAACCCCAGTAGAAAATCTATTTCTATAGAAAAATCTACTTTTGCTAACTGTCGTAAACTTATCTCTCTTCTTTGTTGTATCTAAAGTGCGGTATTATTTGTTTTTATTTCATTTTATGTTAACTTTATTGTATCTAAGATGCTAAGGGTAACTCAAAACTATCTTTAACCACTTAATTCTTCAATCTTAGCCCAGATTTTCTTTATATTTTACGACTCGGAGGTCGTTTTATGCTTATTTTTAAGAAAGTTCAGCTTAAGCTGTTAGTGAATATTATTTGTTTCGATTAGAGTAATTGTATTTAGAAGGGACCCTTTTAATACCACCCACCAAAGGATGTAACCCTCTATTGGTGCTTGTTCCGCCCGTCAAGTAAACTATATACATATATATTTTTTTGTCCAACCAACAACACCGAGCATCTGTTTGAGTTCTGTCTGTGTGCCTCTGTCATGCCTTGTACAAAAATGGAAATGCAGTTATCAGTTTTAAACAAAGCCAAGTTCCACAAAAACAAACAGTCACTGTCCAAGTATTGTTCATTAACAAATAGCTTTTCTTGTTCGCTGTCTCTCATCCCAAGTAGTCGCCTGCCCGAATCTCTGTACATATAACTCATAAAGCTCTACCACTCTCCACACTCAACCCAGCTTGATAGCATTTCCATGTGTTCTTAGTGTTGAAAAAACATCCAATACCTTGGCATTAACATCACTTTTGTATCTCCAAAACAGTGCTGAGTGCAACGATTTGTTTGGCGATGAGAAGAAGAGCGAGGACGGAGGCACTGCCTCGATTGTGGTGGACGAGAACACCGGCTTTGCTTTGGTGGTCAACGGACACTCCCTGGTGCACTGCCTGTCGCCGGAGCTGGAGACCAAGTGAGTTGTAGTGCCTGTAAGTGAAATGAAGCAGTAAATAATGGAGTTCATCAGGTTCCTGGACATCGCCTCCCAGTGCAAGGCGGTGATATGCTGCCGGGTAACGCCCCTGCAAAAGGCGCTGGTCGTCGAGCTAATCAAGCGTGCCAAAAACGCCGTCACCCTGGCCATTGGCGATGGCGCCAACGATGTGTCCATGATCAAGGGTGAGTCTAACCCATCGAGATCCTTGAGCCATCCATAATTCTTGCTTTCTTCCCTGACAGCCGCCCACATTGGTGTTGGCATTTCTGGCCAGGAGGGCCTGCAGGCTGTCTTGTCCAGCGATTATGCCATTGCCCAGTTCCGGTACCTCGAGCGATTGCTCCTGGTCCATGGCCGCTGGTCCTACTATCGAATGTGCAAGTTTCTGCGTTACTTTTTCTACAAGAACTTTGCATTTACCCTGTGCCATTGCTGGTACTCGCTCTTCTGCGGCTTCAGCGCTCAGGTGGGTTCGCCTGCAGGTGTAAGTGAGCTCTGCCCCAACTAATTGCCCCTCGAAATTGCAGACGGTGTTCGACCCCATGTTCATATCGGTGTACAATCTGTTCTACACATCCCTGCCGGTCCTGGCGCTGGGCGTCTTCGAGCAGGATGTGTCGGACAAGAACAGCTTGGAGTTCCCCCGCCTCTATTCGCCGGGCCTGAAGAGCGAGCTGTTCAACATACGGGAGTTCATCTACAGCGTTCTCCACGGCGCCTTCACCTCGCTCGTCCTGTTCCTTATACCCTATGGGGTCTACAAGGACGGCGTCTCGCATGATGGGTACATACTGAGCGATCACATGACCCTGGGCGCCGTAGTGGCCACCATCCTCATAGTAGACAACACTGCACAGGTTTATAGAAACTCTTTAAGTGTCTTAATCTTTTAATCCCCTTAACTAATCCCCTCTAGATATCTCTGTACACCTCTTACTGGACCGTTGTCAACCATGTGACCATTTGGGGCAGTTTGGTTTGGTATTTCGTGCTGGACTATTTCTACAACTACGTCATTGGAGGGCCCTATGTGGGCTCCCTGACTCAAGCCATGAAGGATCTGAGTTTCTGGATGACCATGCTGATCACAGTGATGGTGCTGGTGGCCCCTGTCCTGGCCTACAAGTTCTACCTGCTGGATGTGCATCCGAGTCTGTCGGACAAGGTACAAGGCATTTACTCTTCTTTTTCTCCCTTTCTTATTTAATCCAATTTACAGATCCGTCAAAAATCCCTGAAGAAGATCCATTCCAGGGCTTCGAGCAGTGTCCGGCGTACAGCGTCATCGCGCCGCGGACGTCGCTCCGTGCGCTCGGGTTACGCTTTTGCCCATCAGGTGAGCGTACCCTCACAGCTTCCTTCCTTCACCGATCGTAACTACTCTTTCTATCGCTTTCTAGGAGGGCTTTGGCCGGCTGATCACCTCCGGCAAGATCATGCACAAGCTGCCCCAGGATTTCGCTTTCCCACTGGGCCTGGGAACCAAGAAGACGCAGGCGCTACACAACAACCTGAACTCGGCCGATGGCACGGCCTCTAAGACCAACAACGTATCCGGCCAGCACATGGCCAACAACAACAACACGAATCTGCGACACAATCAGAACCAGAACCACTCGTCAATGGCAGATATCACGGGCGATGGACAGGGCATCGTGGGAGATGGTGGACGGGGCAGTGTCGGCACGGATGACCTGAGTCCTCGGGCCCCCTGCCAGGACCTGGACACGATCAATCTTTAAGCTTTAGATCGGATCGGTAGCGTGTTCCGTAAACAAACACCAAAAAACAACTATAAAGAATTTAAGTCAACGAACGTTAAGCTAAGTTTAAACATTTAGTCAGCAAAGAGTTAAGGGAAAGGGTGTTATTTTCGGTTTGTTTTGTGTATGAATGTGTAGTCTTAGAACCCAAAACCTAAAGTATTATGCAGAATCTTTGGCTAAATACCGATTTGGTCCCTTTTAAGGAGTACTTACTTAAAGTCTAGGCTTACGTTTATCAGTAATTATCTGCAAAGTATTCTAACCAAGGGTTAATCATCATCCAAAGATATAACAAATCACATTACTGTTCACAGGGAACCTTTCCTTACATAAATCATGATTATTTTCTTCAAAGGAATCACAGAAAAGGCACTCCTAAGTCTCAAAAGGATGCACAAAAATCTCTTATACATCTCATAGTTGGTTGCATTTAAGAGAGTGAACCCCCTGAATGATTGAGTGAATGATTAAACATTACTGCAGTATAGGTTATGGTTAAATAGGGACTAAATTGTCCTTGGAAGCTGAAAAGTGTACTTAATAATTGCTTAATGTCGTGCTGTGTGTGCTTAGCCAATAAAAAAGTGTAGCTTATCTACTTAAAGCTGAACGAAATCTCGTCTCAAAGTCCATAGCTATATTCTATATACTACCCCCCGTAAAACGCAACAGACACACACCAAAGACATTAGAATCTTCAGGATGAGTAACGCCATACGATTTTTTTGCACATTAATTCTTCTGAGCAGGCTCCAGGCTCTCTTGAAATTTAGCAGAAAAAAAAAGGTACATACTGCAAAACAAATGTATGACCGTTCGGCATCTTAGAGATTATATTGGTCTTTGCACACTCCCTACTGGTAGACGAGTCCACACTTCTGTGTTCCTAATTAGAGTTGTAGAAATAAAGCCTGCATATGCCTTAGAGAGTCCCTAGAATAAGGTTTTTAGCAAGGTTCCTCCAGGCAGGACTCCTATATTTTTTCGGTTGTTAGAGAGGGGAATTCGAATAAGCGGGCTGTGGGTCTGGAACAGTAACAAAGGTCTAAAGTGATTTAATATTAAAGCGAGCATGGGTTGAAAAAAGTACTTAAACATGGCTTTTTAGTATAATTAAGATAGGAAATACCTTTTAATAAATAAAGCAGCAAGTATCGGGTACATATTTTTGCATGACCAGAAACCCAACTATTGCAAATTGTTGGCATCAATCTTAACTTTAATGTGCAAATTGTTGGTATACAAGATAATTAGGTAAAAAGGTAAATGATTGAACCAAATAAAAAGAATACAGATTATTTTTATCTACAATTTTAGTCAAGAAAATACAAGTATGAACTAAGTACATTTTTAAATTATTAAATAAATGCGAAATATTTTCAAAAAACGTAAACTGTTTTAATTCTGACACTACCATTTATCGGGTTCTACTCTCATATTTAATTGAGTTAAAACCCACACAATGGCCTTCCCTTTTTAAGCCTTTTTTTCGACTCTTTAAATTGCTAATACGAGTAATTAACCTTAAATTAATCCTACATTTTTTGCAATAACCAGCATTGTGCGCTTCATCGCTTCCGTGTCTCTGGCCTTTGTCCCATTTCGCTCAATTTGCGTAACAAATTACATTTAATTTATTAAAAGAAAGTTAAAAGCACGCCCCAAAGTCAAACCAAATCCGTGACTTGTTTACGCCTCATTAGCTGGACATTAAGATTATGCATTTTTATGAACTTTTCGGTCAAATTTAACACACGACTTGGCCGGAACTTCGTAATTAAATCTGTTACAATCAAATTACTTGGCCTTTTGTTGCCGGCTCGCTTTTCCTTTCTCTGACTTTTTTCCGTTTTCCCGCATTATCGGGACGAAGAGCGAGAACGATGCTGCTGGGCGTTGGAATTAAGTCAACTCAATGTCGCTTAAATATCCACTTTGGAGGGAGCCAAGCAGATACGGGAGACAGAGCAGAGACGTGAAGGAAAAAATGTGATGCCATTTATTTTAATTTGCGAGTCAAAATGTCGAGACTTAAAGTGAGCAATGGAGTGCGGCCGAGATGCGCCACAAGCTGGGCCGGGGCAGGAGCGGAGATTGAAAGAGAAATGGCCAAAAGGCTGCCGCAATGACGCAATTTCGGGGCCAGAACTCCCATTTGGCCGGTTTAAGGGTCAAACAATTTAATTGACTGACTTAGAGTCGATACAAAATGCGCAGAAAAATCATCATAAATTGGCCAATTTTATTTAGGTAAGAAGAACATCTCCTAAACCTAATCAGGGAAAATCGTTCTCAAAGTTGTTCAAAATCTTAACATGCAGATAAATAACTGGGAATGCCAAAAGGGATCATCACAAATGGTTCCCCAGGGACGCGTAGAATACATAAGATGTGGCCATAAAACTAAATTGATGTGAAGGAGAATATTCACAGCCAAAGGTCAAGCAAATAGCAGAAACATAAAGCCATACAAGGTATTATTGTTACTTATTTGTTATATTTTAACTTGGCAAAAAGACATTCCTCCATAGATTAAAATAATTTAAATATTTCGTGGGATTTAATGCATCTTCTTTCTTTAAAGCATTCACCTGGCTAGTGGAGGAGCCCGCCTTACATCAATGAGTGGAGGAGGATGTCTTAGGGTGAGGTGGTGGAGTCGTCGTCGTCATCATCAGTCTGAAAGTTCTCTCGTTGGGCTACTTTCGGTATGTTGAGTAATGTGAGTGCTTCCGCTTCCGCCTGTCTGTGTCAGTATGTGTGGGTGTGCGGCCACTTCCTGCTGCCTTCATTTTCCTTTTGCCGTTTTTAGCTGCGTTCTTCTTTTATTTCACAAAAAAATTTCAAAATACTTAATACTCAATTTGGCCCACAGACCCGAAGAACACACACATACTGGCACAGGAGTGCCTGTCCGGGCCTGGGTCTGCGAGCGGAGTTGGAGGTGGAGGTGGAGCACATGTGTGCTGTGCTAACTGCTCACCACTTGGCCGCATTTCCTTCCCGGGGCTCTGTCTGCGCGGCAACTGCTGGATAAAAGCATCTTTGGCGTGCTGAATAACTTGTTGGATCCCCGGGTACTGGAGCAAACACTTGCCGACCAAATGGTGCTTGAATGTATTTCACTTTGATTTGCTTTTATTTTTAAAGAAATCCATTCGCCGCTGCGAGTGCGGTCTGTGCTTGGCATAAATCTGCGGGGGATACCAACGTCCTTTCGTTCTTTCGTCCCTTCAATGGGGCTGAAGGGAGCAGAGCAGAGCAGAGCAGAGCAGGACTCAAAAGCTGGAGGATTTTATGTGCGCGGCACTTAACCGCTTAATTACTCATTATGTACGAGTTTATCCAGCCGTTTAATCAGTCAGTCACTCAATGCAAGCGAAAGGTAGCGGCTCAGTTTAATGAATAATTGAGCCAAGAGGCAATAAAACATTTATTAACAATCTCAGCGCTCACAGTCGCCCTGCCCTCGAGTGCCATTTCACATTGATTCACGGGCATCCGTCTGTTTACTGCCTCGTATACAAATATGGAAAATTTAAGGCCATATTTCCCGGCGTATAAACATTTTCCTATCATAAACAGAGACGGCGAACACGCTCCGTGATCCATGCATTGAATGGCTGAAAGCTGAGAGCTGAGAGCTGAGAGCTGAGAGCCACGAGCTGGTTGTAAAATAATAAAAGGTTTCAGCAGTTAAACGCTCCAGCGGTAAGCGATGCGTGCCATCGACCTACATTCTACAATGTAAACATTTTAATTAAAGCCACTGAAAACCTGGAGTCCAGAAGCCTTTCATATTTAAGCTTTGAATATAATTGTAATTCAAGCTGGAAGATGGGTTTCCATAGTTTGGGTTAAATGCAATGACAAGGTGTTCATTGCGTTGACAGTCCTAGAATTCACAACAATTAGCAAAGCTTCTTCTTTCGATTTCAGAAATGAAATTGCATCAATTAGCTCTTAGGCAATGCTAATGATTTATGGCCCTTGATTCCAGCCAGTTCAAAGCACCTGGTTGCACAACCATTAATTTGACCAAATTAATCATGGACGCAATCTGCTCAGTGGTTGACACTTGGAACCTCCTCGAAATCGTGTGACCTTCGAGGTGGCCACATCCTTGTTCCCTTGTTACCTTGTTACCCTGCTACCGATTTGTCAGAATCGGCGACTCACCGTGACCTCCTCCTCCGTGACACTTGGGTTATACGGGCTGCAACCCACAAAAAAAAAAAAGGGGAAATCGAAGTGACACCCGTAACAGGTTCGACGTGATGTCAACAAAAGCCAAGAAGCAATATCAACCTAAGCAAAAACTCCTTGACACTCGCCACGTACTGCCATGTGGGCGAACTTTCATTAGTGGAAACGTCAAAGTTCGTGAAGGAGCACGCTGAGCGCTCGCTCACGGACACGTCCTGCGTATTCGAAAGGAGGACTCCCAGCTCCCAAGCCATCGGTTGGGTCTCGAATTTTGGGGGGCAAAGGCGATGCCAAAAGTATTGTAATTGCATTTGCATATGACATTTCGTTCGTTCAGCTTAGAGAATTCCTCGAAAGCGGGCGAAATGCAATTGCAGCTTAATGGAAAATACTTTCAAATAGACCTCGGGAAAAACAGCTCTCTGAAAATATTGCCAACTAGGAGGATCTTTCAATTTATCTGACCGCCCTCGGCCCCTGTCCGCGCAGACTTCTTCCAACTTGCCTTATTGTGTTTGGGCGTGCAACAAAGTTAAGTTAATAAAATGATTTTAAAGTTTTGCTGCCATGGATACGACACTTTCCATTATGCATTAGGGCAACAAAATTGTTTTCAACCTTTTGCCTTTTTATTTTTTTTCTTTCCTTTTTCTGCTTACATCTTGTCCATGATGCAACTTTCCGTTCGTAGGAGAAAACAGAGCGGATCCAGACCAAAGTGGCGTCGGGAGAAGGGCTCGTGGGCTGGGCCAAGATAGATACCGTTGCTGACAGCTGCTTAAGTGCGAAATTCGATTTCGCATTCAAGGGCGTTGTCCACTTCAAGCTTTCGCTTTTGCATTTCCCTCTGCCTTATTTCCGCAGTGCCCTTGCCTTAGCAGGACCGAGAGGGAAAATTATTTAAGCTTGTAATGAACCAAACACCAAAGCTGAAGCTGAAGAGGAAAAAACAACTCAGACCGAGAAATTTATAGCAAACAACAGGGACATGGAAAAAATGCAGAAAAAAGTTTGGAGTCACTCGGAAAAAATTAAGACCTGTAATTAAATGTAATATGTTTTGTAACATTTTACCTGGATCACATTCTTAGTATGTTTTCTTGTTAAGTACATGGCTTTAAATATAGTTTTTTGTATTTTAAAATGTTTAATAATAATTAATACATTAATCTTGGTCTGATTCCATTTAAAATATTTGAAAAGGGGTTATTCTAAAATAAGAGTCTTTAATAACTCCTTTCAAAATCGAATTGATTAATGGTTATGATTAATTTAATTTCTTATTCTCTTTAAATTCTTCTCTAATACGGGTATGACACTGTATTGAAAACCTCTAAAGTAAGAACTTTCATTAATGGCTTGAAAGTAGGGATGACAGAAAATATTGATATATCGATACTGTATCGATATCTGAAGCGAACGATATTTTCTGTTTGATATATCGAACAGTGTTTGCCAGGAGAGACAGCGAGAGGTTAATAGTCCACCTGTCGCTCTCTCTCATTGCTGAAAAACAATTTTCATTGATCTGAACTTTTGGCTTAAGCAATCAAACTTGGAAATAAATATAAAGGGATTATTAAAAATGTTAACCTAAATATGTTCTCAGAGTCTTAAAGAAAACTCGAATTAATAAAATTCTTACTACAGTGTCATACCAGTACAAGAAAAAGATAAAATCAGTAATCCAAATTATTCAAGCACATTCCATTCTATTTGATATTTATTATTCTTTTCGGTGATAATTTTTGTTATTATTTACAGTGTGAAGGCAGTAAGCAAAATAAAAGCAGCAAACTAAGACCATTTGAAAAAGAGATAAAACTAAAACTGTGAAAAACGCGAATCGTATTTTATGGAAAAACTTTGAATTGGGCCCAAAGCAGCGCACTCCATTTGGGCCATTTGAATAGAGCGCTTACAATTTGGTGAATGGCTTAAATGCCCCTTGAATGCGCCGGGCCGCAATCGTTTTCGCTAATTGAATGTTAATTAATAAAATGCAAAATGTATGCTCAAAAAACGGGGGAATAATGAGTGGATAAAGTCAAAGTGGGATACTTGTTGACTGAATGGCCATCTACAGAGGTCCGCCCCGGGCAGGGGACGTTGCATGGAAAAGCCCAGCGAGCGCCGTGGAGCGATAAAGTTTTAATTTTCATTTGATGACTGTTAGTGAAGCGGCGCAAAAATATTTTTATATTTGTTCGTTTTATTTTGGTTTTGATTTTTTCCGCGCTCAGAATGTGTGCGTGTAAAATATGTTTTAATTAAAGGCAAAGTTTTATTTTTTTCCCCGCTCTCGCCTTTTGCACGCTGATTGCCCCCAAAGCCGGACAAAATCAGAACGGCAAACAAACAAATATAAATTTGCTGAGCAGCAGCCATGGCAAAAACTGAAAAATTCCCCGAAGTGCAGCCCATCAGGGGGCCAATGCCGATGGTGATGGCAATACCATATGTATGAAAAACACTGCCAAAGTACCAATTCCACTCACTCACAACTGGCAAAGTCCCCCTCCGGGTCAGTGCTTTACTTCTGGCAGATGAGCCAAAGTAACGCAGAAATTCCCCAATGCTCGGAACTGCAAATAGATATTTAATTTTTTGCCATTTCATACAGAGCTCTGTCCCAGTCGAGGGCCCGAGTGGGTGGCTGGCCTTGTGGCCTTCTGTTTTCGTTGCAGTTCGGCTTTGGTGCCACACAAATGACCCAGAAATTTCGTTAAGCGACAAACAAACAGGAATTAATTTTGTGTGTGCAGCTCAAAGTTCGTCCCTGCGAAAATATGACAAATTGTGGACAACAATTTAGACCACCAGTGGCCTTCGGTCAATCAAACTTAAAGGGATGGCCCAGGGCGAACGCTTTAATTTGGAAATTAATTTAAAACTAAAATTGTATTTGTATTTTATGAGGTAAGTATTAGCTTGGGTGCAAATTGTTGTGTTTTTTGGATGGAAATTCAGAAGGCTGTAGAGTAAATCTCTGACTGACTGCTATATCAACTCCCAATTCGATATATATTTAAGTTAAAAATGTTCTAAATTCAAATACTTTTTATTTACCTTTTTTCTAACGAGTCTCCTCGCCTGCATGTCCATCCTGTTTCGGACCAAGCAGTCCCTCTTCACCATGCAAAAATCCAAGAGTTACTCCACCCTCTTAAAGGTATTCGTTATCTATGGTTCCAATCGATGATGTAACATTCCTTTGCAGCCTATCCTAACCAGGTTATATGGCGATTGCAAGGGCAGTGGGGACGATGGCATAATGGCCGAACTGGCCAAGAAGATACCCGAGGAGCGAGATCGGTTTCTGGGAATCAAGTGTCTCCATGGGACCAAGGCGATAGGCAAGGTCACCGTCAACAGCGTGATAGGTGGAATGCGGGGTCTTCCGCTCCTCCTCTGCGACACCTCCAGGTGGGCTTAGTTCTGGGATTTTATTTAGTAATTATTCATTTACTTTCAATTCTGTTCCTTCCCCAGCCTGGATATGAACAAGGGCATCTCCTACCGCGGCCTACCGCTGAAGGACGTGTGCGCCAAGCTGCCGCGCGTGCAAGAGGGCTCTCAGGAGGGCACGCCCGAGGGCTGCTTCTTCCTGCTGACCACCGGCAGGATGCCAACCAAGGAGGAGGCGGATCAGGTGACCAAGGAGTGGCAGAAGCGCAGCAAGGTGCCGCGGTACTGCCTGCGCATGCTGGACTCGATAGACAAGAGGACTCATCCGATGGCGCAGCTCTGCGCCGCCACCGCCTGCCTCAATCCGGAGAGCAAGTTCGTGGAGGCGTACAACAAAGGCGCCAAGCGGGCGGACTACTGGAAGTACATCTACGACGACGCGATGAACCTGTGCGCCATGCTGCCCACTGTGGCGGCGATCATCTACCAGAACGTGTTCAAGGACGGCGAGGGGCCACGGGATTCCATTAAGAAGTTGGACTGGTCCGGGAACTACTGCCGCATGCTGGGAGTGAAGCACCAGGACTTCGCCGACCTGATGCGCCTGTACATGGTGCTTCACGCGGACCACGAGTGCGGCAACGTCTCCGCCCACACCTCCCACCTGGTGGGCTCGGCTCTCAGCGATCCCTACCTCTGCTTCTCGGCCAGCATGTGCGGCTTGGCCGGACCCCTTCACGGCCTGGCCAACCAGGAGGTGCTCGTCTGGCTGACCAAGCTCAGAAAGGACATCGGCGACGAGCCCACCGACGACGAGCTGAAGAAGTTCATCGACGACACGCTCAAGGGCGGTCAGGTAATATAAATACATTTATTTCTATATACATTTGGATTTAATTCCCTTATTTACAGGTTGTTCCCGGCTACGGACACGCCGTTCTGCGGGACACCGATCCCCGGTTCACCCTGCAGAACGAGTTCGCCATGAAGCACTGCAAGGACGATCCCGGCGTTAAGCTTGTGACCCGCCTGTGGAAGATCGTGCCGGAGGTGCTGAAGAAGCTGGGCAAGGTGGCCAATCCCTATCCGAACGTGGATGCCCACTCGGGCGTCCTCCTACAGCACTATGGCCTTAAGCAGATGGAGTACTACACGGTCCTGTTTGGCGTGTCCCGGGCACTGGGCGTGCTCTCACAGCTGATCTGGGCCCGGGCCTTGGGGGCGCCCATCGAAAGGCCCAAGTCCATCTCCGCTGCAGATCTTTGTAAGTTTATCCAAGAAGCGGACGCAAAGGAAAAGGAAAAGTGCTAAGAGCTAACTGGTGATATTCCCCCATCTGGCCCAAATAAATATTATGGAATTTATATTCCCAGTATTTTTGCTGCATCTACACTCGGATTAGAATCGTCCTGGAATATTTTATAATGTTGTTATGATACTGTATTAAAAACTTCATTAATTAGAGTTTTCATTAGAGGCTTG